>BJCM01208236.1:0-17592 GCA_018326385.1 Flaveria bidentis
TATGATTATTTATTAAGATTGTTAAGCATATCCACATATCAAACAATCAACATAAAATGGATAATCAAACAAGCATATACAAAACAACCACATGTGCATAACCATAGCCACTTAGGTGACCAAACTTGTTTGCCATCACAAGTGTGGTCATAAGGTCTTTTCTAAGGGTTAATTACAACACAAAGATAGGATCTGCAAAGACCCCCACTTGAAGTTGCATCCAAATGCTTCAAGTCCTTCTCTTTGTGCCTTCCTTTTGTGCTTCCAACTTGTGCATCTTTTTTTACAAAATTTATATCCTAATACAAAATTTTATAATAAAAGAAAATACACCTAATCTATTTATTACATCATCATTGAATGAATAAATAAATTACAACAATATACAAGCACAAAAGAATAAATATTACAACCCATAATGAATGAAATCAACCAAAACAAATCATTCATCCAAAACCTAATCAACACAAGGTCAAGGCTAGGTTATGCACTAATATGAAACAACATACACAACATACAAGAACCAAAATAAATCCCCATTTAACCCTAAATTTTCGGCCAACATAAACCCAAAATCTAGGGGTTTTGTCCAAACACAATAATAAACCATTTGACATCTTTCTTTCAAGGTTTAATTAACCTTGAAAGATTGGGGTTTCATAATATCATCACAAAACAACCCCTATTAGGTTGTTAAAACCCCATAAAACCAATTTTACAAGGACAATAGAAGCTAGTCATCCACATATCCAGCTCTAGATGCCAATGTTGGGTTTGTTGGACCATTAACATAGTTGTTTAACCATTTAAACAAGAAAACACAGCGGAAACAAAGCAAAATAATATGTTTTATAATCTGAAATTTAAGCTTATTATTTTTCAAAAACAAACCCAAGATTGTAAGGATCATTTATATGTGAAAAAACTAGCATACAAGTAAAATATAACAACCAAAATGAACCATGGAACTACCTTCCAAAGGCTGCCAAAATGTTAGATGAACTACCTTCTAAAGGCTATCAAAAACATAAGATGTGAAGAAGAGGATGGAGTTCTTAAAGGATCAAAACACCAAAGAATATGTCCTCAAGCTTGTATACTCACAAGCATAAAGCAAAACAGCTTGTTGCTATGATTTTGACACCAAAATGTGTAAGAATGTAGTTGCAGAAAACCCCTTTTTCTACCTTGTTTATCTTCAAAGATGAGAGAAGATAATGGTTCTTGCATGTATTAGAGAGAGTGGAAAGTTGGAGTGTGTAACTAGTGATTATGGTGTGTTGTTTCAAAGCAACAAAATAACCACAAATACTCTTAAAGGGCGGCCAAATATTGTGTTTGAAGTGGGTTTTCCCCCTATTTTAAAACACCCATTTAATTTTTAACTAGTTATATAATGAGTCATCTAACTAACCTTTTAATTTATATAACTTACACACACTATTATTATTTGATGTTATTTAACCAACTTAAATAACATTACAAATAATGTCCATGCATAAAATATCCTTATAAGTTGTTCTATCTCACATACAATTTATTTAGAAAACCTATTTTCTAAATTGGTGTAATTATTTAATTGCATGATCATATCATCAATTAAATATTTATTAGTGTTTGCTAAACTTGTTATTGGGCATGAACCGACATGGATCATAATGTACCAACCAAATCAATGTTCTATGTGTCTTGGGCATAAAATCCAACACAAACAACCATGATAAACCTTTAACAAATTTAGTGAACACAGATTCATCAACGGATACATTAGGAGTTTCTTCCATAATGTTATGTTGTGAAATATAGATCCTGTAAGATTTAGATGTTGAAGAATATCCAACAAAGAAACAATCAAATGCTTTTTCAAGAAAATTTTCCTAATGACTCTTTTATGTTTAATACAGATACATGACACCCAAAAACTCTAAGATATCCTATGTATGGTTAACTTTGAAACAAGATCTCATAAGGAGTTTTGTTGTGTTCTTTGACAATTAATGTTTTGTTTTGAACATTGCATGCAGTATTCACTACCTCAGCCCAAAAGGTGATAAGCAATTGTGAATCAACTAGAATTGTTCTAGCTGCTTCATTAAGAGTTTTATTTCTTCTTTTAGCAACTCTATTTTGTTGTGGTGTTTTTGGTGCACTGAATTGCCTTACAATACCTTTGTTCCTACAAAAGGATTCTAGTTCAAATTTTACAAATTAAGTACCATTGTCACTCCTAAAAGTTTTAACTTTTATATCAAGTTGATTCTTAATCTTGATCACAAAGTGCATTAATGATTCTAATGTTTTACTCTTTTGTTTTAAGAAAAAGACCCATGTAAATCTTGTGAAATCATCAACTATCACCAAACAATATTGCCTTTTTCCAATGATCATCACATTGGTAGGACCAAACAGATCCATGTGAAGCAATCTGAGTGGTGGAGTATTAGTATTGATAATTTTGGATTTATGTGACACTCTATGTTGTTTTCCTTTGTAACAAGAAGAACAGTGAGTTGAGGACTGAAACTCTTTCTTTGGCAATCCAATGACTAAGTCATTTTTCACCAATTTGTTCATGTTCTTCATGTTAGAATGGACAAGCCTTCTATGCCAAAATTGAGATACATATTCTGATAACTTAGATAGAAGGCATGTTTTATGTTTTGTGAGTGAGGTGTTGTTCATCTCCAAAACATAAGTTTTTCCTTTTCTTGATGCTTTGAGAAGGACCCAATCTTTTGGAACAGAAAAACCGGGCTTGAGAATGTAACAGTTAGTATTATCAAACAATATGGTATAATTTTTATTACAAATTTGAGACACACTCAGTAAATTATACTGTAAATTTTCACAATAATTCACTTTCTCAAACTTGAGTACACCATTTGTTACCATTCCTTTACCAACAATTTTACCTCCCTTTTTATCCCCACCAAATACCACATAAGAAGCACTTTTATGTTTGAAATCATGGAGAAGTGAACAGTTTCCTGTCATATGCCTGGAACAACCACTGTCAACATATCACTTGTTGTCAGCTCTCCAATATTGTTCCTGCATTCAGAAATAAATCAGTTAGAATTGACAACCCAAGCCTTAAAGATCTTGGGTTTGTCAACAGTGTCTAAAATAGTTACTACTTCATGAATAAGTCTTGAAGTTTCAGTTTTTAGTTTTATTTGATTCATTCTAATTTGTTTCAGATAAGGATGATTCTGTTGAAGGGGATGTTGATGAACTAGGTTCTTGTTTCCCAATTTCTACTTGATTCAGCTTATGTTTGTTCATTTGAGACCTTGATTTTGATGATGAAACTTTATGATTAAATGTCTCATAATCTTTTTTTGAATGAGGTATATGAATTCCCTTTTCAAAATTATCAAAGAATACATCATCATCCTTTGTTTCCTTATCAGTCAAATCTACCCTTTTGTAAGGTGTTTTTGATTGCTTGAAAGTTGATCATTTCTTTGATGGATGAGCACTTGAGGATGTTTTATCATTTGATTTGGACTTTGATTTTTGTTCAGACTTCTTCAGTTTTGGACCATTTTCACAATGAGTAGATTGAGTGTCTAATTCAAACTTATTTGATTCTTTCTTCTTTGTGCCTTTTGTCTTGTTCTTTTTGTTGAAATAACATTCCTGAGTGGAATGGTTATTTTTGCCATAGATAGCACAATGTTTGTTCAAGTAGCAGTCAACAGTCATGTGCTTGTTCATATTGCAAATAGAATAGTAGCTACTGAAGTAAAAATCTTCAGTATTATGGTTTTGCATGTCACACCATTTGCAATACTTCTCATCTGATTCTTTCTCAGAATCATTCTTATGGTTTGTCAACTTTTGAGATTTTTCAATCTTCTTTAGCTTTGGAGTAGATTCTTTTTTTTCTACTTTATGCTGCTTTTGATTGTTTGTTGCTAAATTCCTCTTCCGTAGATCATCTACTGAATCAATATTAACTTCTACTAAAGTTTTCTTTTTCAACATATATGGTACTGGAGAGAGGTTCTTCTTCTGCTGATGATCTGGTGATGCCTTTTTCCTTCCTTTTTCCATGGGTTTGTGTCTTTCCTCAGTGGAGGCAGACTTCTCATTTACTTTATTAGAAGAAGTTTGTTGCTGATTTAGCTCTTGATGACCTTCATTTAATTGAGCTATTCTCTTGCAGATGGTTTTCAACATGTTTCTTTGTTTAGGAGGGTATGGCAGCTTTGTTTCTTCAAGCACTTTTGGAATATTTGTTTCAAAAAAACATTCTTACCCTTATTGACAAGATCATCATCATGTTCATCAGAATCATCCAAGTCATCCCATTCATCAAAGTCAAATTCTGAGTTCAATTGATTAATCTTTTCTGATTCAGAAGACTCAGTTTCATTCACCCTAAGATTTATTATCAATGTTAGGTTGATTAGAGCTAGTTCCTATATTGGTGCTTGGCATAAAATGTTTTGACAGATTATTTGTTATTGATTCAGGCAAAAGAACATAATTATTGTTAACAAGAGACGCCACAACATTATAACCCGACCCAGACGTGTTCTTTGATTCAATATGAGAGTTTAATAATTTATCATATTGCTGAGATGAAAGTTGAAACTTCTGAAGTTTCACTTCAGTTGATGCATGATCAGCCATGGATTTGGTTATGGAAGTGGTCAAATGCTCAACTTGTGCTTTCAAACTGTAATTTTCAGAAATAGTTTTGTCTAAATCCTTTTGTAAAGAGTTAATTTTAATTTGATATAATTTATTTTCTCTTACATGAGATCCATTTAAAATCATTGTTTCTTTATCTTTATCACCTAATTGTTGAGTATGGACTCTATATCTTTCTACTTCCTCAACACATATTGATGAACATAGCATTTCTCTTACCTCACTTTCCATGGGTGGAACTTTGTTTTCCATGTGAGCCATTAGAGCTTTATTTTCTTCTAAGACTTCCTTCTCATACAAACTCCAGTCACAAGATCTATCTTGAAGAATGATCAGCCCAGATTCTTTAGAGTTGGTAGTTCCTGCTAGTGTATTGGTGGCTAGTTGGGATGAGTTGATCAGTTGTGGCTATCTGAAAAATCTTTGTGTTGATGAAGGTTGTTTAGCCTGATGTTGCTTATGTTGAGTTGAGTCAACATTTTGTTGATTGCATTATCTGGAAAAGTGTCCATAGAGATTGCACTTGAAGCATCTTACCTTTGACTTATCAACTCCTATTCATGATGATTTACTTGCAGCAACCAGATTCTTGTTTCTCCTCAGATATTGTTTGGCTCTATAAGCAATCATTGCCATTTGCTATTGTAGATCCATCTCCTCCACTACATCCAGAGGCAATTCTTCTAAATCTTGTTGGCACATGTTGGCAGTGGGCAATGAACTTCCTAGGTAAACTTGAAAGCTTGAACTGAAAGCTGAAAAAGCTGTTTTGTGTTCTTCAAAGTCTAGAATGACAGTGATAGACTCTTATTGATTGTTAGTTGATGGTTTTTTGGATGATTTATCTCTTTGATCATCTGTTCTTTCTTTCTCTTTTCTTGACTTACTTTGAGAAGATTTCTTAGGAGGTTTTGAAGCATAAAAACTTACTTCCTCTTCATCTTCACTCAAAGTACAAGAGTTATCACCATCATTATTAGACATGAAGTCACTTCCAGCACTTCTTGTTTCTTTAAAGTGATATGGTGATACATGAGTTCTTACACTCTTGTTTCTTGATTTCTCATCCATTTCAAGAGCCTTAACTTTAGCCACTAGAGTATCTAGTCTGACTGCTTTGAGATCTATTGTGTTCTTGAACATGAATATAGTTTGCTTCCAACTTTCTTGTAAAGTATGGAGCATTTTCTTGTTTAGTTCCTCATTTGTGTATTTCAACTCCAGAATGTTCATTTCTGTAACAAGTTGCATAAACATGTGGAGGTATTGAGGAATTAATTCTCCTTTAATATGATGAAATGTTTCATATTGTGAACGCAAGGTGTTCTTCCTAATGCTTCGGATTTCATCACTCCTTTCACAGAGTGTATGAAGAATCTTCCACAAGGAATTTGTTGTTTTATAGTTTTCACATCTGATCAATATTTCTTCTGGTAAAGCCATACTAAGCAAGCTATATACTTTGATATTAACTTTAATCTTCTTAATATCATTAGGTGACAGATCTTTTATGCTTATGGGTTGATTGTTATCATTATAATCTGGCTCGAGGGTGGGTGGAATATAAGGACCTTCTGTTATAGAGACCCATAAGTCAGAATCTATATAATTTACATGATTCTTGAACTTGATTTTCCAGGATTTGAAATATGCTTTTGTTTCCAACTTTGGCGGTTGGTAAGATGATCCACCAAAGTTGCTCATGATTAGTTAAGATCTGAGATGTTAACTAATGAATTTGTTCAAAGGATATGAACAAGTTATTAATGCTTTTCAATAACTAAGATCTGCTATTCAATCGATTTGAATATAGATCCAAGTTGATCGGACAATGTACTACTGAACGACAAATCAAATTTCACACAAACTCTTTGCTTAAAACAATAGATCTAATTAGTAAAAATTGATAAATCTAAAGAATTCAGAAAATAATTAAACACAACTAACACTGATAGATCAATCGATCTAAATCAATGAGCACTTGGCTCTGATACCACCTGTGAATCCTAGAATCGCAATCAGGAATTATCAGTGTTGGTTGAAATCAAGTCAACGTTTGCGGAATCAACATTGGCTTTGTTTAATTGTTTGTATTAAATTTTAATATCAATAAAGATTTCAAGAATAGAATGAAAGAAAAACACAATTAATGAACAAATATTAAATTCAAATGTATTTCATTAAAACGTGTTAATGATACAGACAATGAACAAATGATATTGAATTTTGTGTTTAATGATGTGACAGCTACTAGGGTTTGGTTGTGTGATTTGATGTGATGGTTTTTCTGTTATGAAAATGTCGTATTGCAGTAGCCGTCCCCCTTTGATTCGAAACCTAGGATCCATTTATATAGAGAATGTTGTTTCTGTTAAGGAAACATCGGATCTTTTGGGATTTGAATTGTTTCTGTTAAGGAATCATTGGATTTTTTGGGATTCGCATAACTGACTTGTTGGCTTGTAACACTTGTATTGTTTGATTACAAGTGTTTGTACTCCATAGGAATATTGCCTTCCGTAGATAGTTGTTCTTCCGTAGGAGACTTGTTGTTTAGCAGGAACTTGCTCTTCTTCAGGAGTCTTGTTCTTCTATAGGAGACTTGTTCCTTAGTTCATCTACAGAAGATCTTTGGATGGAATTTTACTTGTAAGAAAAATATCTACGGAAGAACAAAATGTTCATCCGTAGATGTTTCTTACACTTAGTCAATTTCAAAAATTGACTAAGTATAATTTTTGTACCTGCTAACATACATAAATCAACACACACACACACACACACACACATATATATATATATATAGGTTAACCTATACATATAGTGCATACACAATAATGAATTACAACCATTCAGTACAGATATTAAATCAAGTACTAAGCCTATACAAAATGGCCTAGATCTACTGATCCTAGACCTAACAAAGTATATGTCAAATAACCACCTGGTTTTAAAGACCTAGATCATCCTGATTATCTCTAAGCTTGACAAATCCCTCTATAAGCTGCATCAAGCTCCGAGGAAATGGTATGCGACACTATCACAATACCTTTTCAGCATGGTTACAAGAGGGGTAATATTGATAGAACACTCTTCATTAAAGGAAAATGAAATAACTTGATGCTGGTTCAAGTTTATGTAGATGAAATCATATTTGGGTCAACTAATCTAAAGATATGCAATGACTTTGGAAAGCTGATGAAGAATATATTTGAAATTAGTGGCATGGGGGAACTCAATTTCTTTCTAGGAATTCAATTGAAATAGATTGAAAAGGGCATCTTCATAAACCAATCAAAGTAAGTGCAACATATACTTATGAAATTTTATTTGACTGAGTGCAAGGTTGCTAAGACACCCATAGCTAGAAACCACTCACTAGGACCTAATCTTGAGAGTAGTGTATTGATGAACATCTCTATAGGGCTATGATTGGATCTTTTATGCACATTATAGCTAGCAAGCAAGATATCATGTTATTAAATGTTTTTGTTCAATATATCAAGCGAACCCGAAGATGTCACACATTGTTATTGTCAAAAGAATTTTTAGTTATCTCAAAAGTTCTCCCAAACTGGGCCTTTGGTATCCAAAGAATTATGACTTTAGTGTGTATGCCTATACAGATAGTGACTATGGTGGTTATAACATTAATACTAAGTCTAAATCAGGGGGATGTTAATTTCTTGGTGGAAGGATAGTCTCATTGCAATGTGTGAAACAATCCTATGTGTCTACACCAACTACTAAAGCTGAATACATTGCTGTTATAAGTTGTTGTGCTCAAGTGCTTTGGAATATATTCTGAAATCAAATTGGCTTCAGAATATTTTAGACTTACAAGAAAACTACATTCTTGGGCACTTTTTCAGAGGTGGGATCGACATTCAGATTTCAAAGTTTATACTTTTGTATTAAGTTTGTCTCAAATCAAAACATATAAATATACCTTCAATGGTTCCCCCTCTTTCTACTTACTCTTTATCTACAAAAGTTCAAACCCTAAATTCATCCCCAAACGACTTTGTTATTAGTTTTCTTTACTTCTAAGGTACTCAAAATAGCTAATCCGGATCTCCGAAACCAGTAAGATTTTTCCATGCAACTACACAAGCAACATAATCAAGCTGCTTTGTTATCATCCGAGAAAGATCAGGTTTCTCAGATGTATGTCACTTCTTAACTAACTCAAACTACCTCACTGCCCTCACAATAGACCGTCCATTATATGAAGATCAACTCTTGGAGTTTTGGAGGACCTACCAAGAGGTCATCTTGGACGGTGAGAAGGCACTGTCTGCCAAAGTGAAAGGAAGACAATTTTTTCACTCCATCCATCATCAACTCTTATCTAAGGCTATATGATGAAGTAGGCGAGTTGTTATTACCCAAATCTGCTATAAATAACTTATTTCGATAGGTGGGCTATGAAAGGGACTACTCTGTTAGAACCTTAAAGAAAGGTAAGGTCTTCTATTAATGTAAGTACCTCCTCCATGTAGTAATCCACTCTCTATCTAACAAACATGGAGGTTGGACCGAATTCTTGAGGTCTTATCCGGCATAGTCCATGGGATGGTACAAGGGGTCAAGTTTAGGTACTCATAGTTTGTCTATACAAACTTTCTTGCTAACTTTGACTCCTTAAAAACTATATGTTCCCTAGATATGTTTAACACATTTTTAACTTTGAATTGGGCTCATAGTTAAGGGGAACTGATAATACTTTTAAACTAGGACAGATGAAGCCTGGCATGTTCAAAACAATAAGAAAGTCCACTGTTGGCTGCTAGATTTCACTTGCACCAAAAGTCTTCTTCATGGCTTCAAAAGAATCACGGGGGATGAGAGAATAGGACCAAAGTCTTCTTCCTCATCACCAGCTTGGAGTTCTAGGACCCCCTTTATACTTGTTTTAAACTGTTTTGGGCTGGATGTGCATGTATAAAACATTTTATAAAAAATGGGTTTTCACCCAAATGTTTAAGTGTGTGTGATTGCGGGTGGGGTTTAATTTTGGGTGTATATATATTTATGATGATGTTTGAATGTGTTTCTATGGCTTAGAATGTTAGTAATAAGCTTAGAACATGTTAGAGGTTGATTGGGAATGGATTTATGTTGTTTAAGTATGAATTAGTCTGCCGATACGCCTAAACAGTAGCCCATGTGCTCAATAGAATTAACTGGCTAAATATTCCCAGGCGCCCAAAGTTCATGCTCCCGAATAGTGCTCATGCGCCTAGGAATAGGCTGATTTTGACTAAGTGTCCATACGCCAAGGATTCCCATGCGCCTAGGCGCTCATACGCCTGCATAGTGCCCATGCACCTAGAATTTGCCCAGAAATGACTAAGTGTTGCCCATGCGCCCCAATAGTGCCCATGTACCTCAAAGTTTCCCATACTCTTAAGTGTTCCCCATGTGCCTGAATAGTACCCATGTGCCTATGAATTAGAATATTTTTCCTGAATTTTGGGGAAAAAGTTAAATGTAGGCTTTGATTAGGAGGTTCCCGAGGGTAATGTAAGTTGACTTTTTGAAAGTCAGATGATATGATGGGTGATGTATGATATGCCATGAATGATGATGTGTGATTGATGTGATGCTTATGCATGTTGATGAGGTATGATGATTATGCATGCTATGTATGTTATGTTCCTTATTACGTATGATGACGTGACTTTATGTGGTGTGATTATGATATTGAACGTAAAGTATTATCTTAACAAAGTGAAAGACTTAAGATAATGAAAGTGGAACATAACGAATGAACGAATGAAACTCTTGCAAGCAAAAAAAGGAGGTTCACAACTCATTAAGAGTTGTTAGCTCAATTGTGTGAATACAACATTCAATTTTGGCTAACCCTTAAGGGTTCACACACACAGGGGGAGTTAGTCTAAGTGACTACTCCATACGTGCGATATATGTGATATGGGGTCCTTGTTTCTTAACCCTAGATGATATAGATTTGTGCTCAAGAGGGGGGGGGGGTTTAAGTACAAGACCTAGATAGAAGTGAAAAGATAATAAATGTATGAAATGTGCGATAAGTACGAAATGTGCGAAACATGCGAAATGTACGAAACGAACGATGACGAAGATAATAATTATTACCTTGATGTACGTATGATAAAGAAAATGTTTAATGAACAAAAGGTAATATAATGTTTTTTTAAAACTAGAACTCACTTAGCAACGCTGACGTTTATGTGTTTCCAGTTGGCAGGTAACTGTTGCTGAGGATGCCACGTGAATAGCTACTTGGTTCTTTTTGGATGGCATCCGGTTTTATAATGTTTTTGCAATGTAATGCAACAAGTATTTTGTAGCCAGTCAACAATGTATTATTTTGCAAAAATATTTATAATGAAATGGATGTTTAAATGTTTCCGCTACATTGTTTTATTTAAGTTAATGAGATTATATGTTTTATGTGCGATGATTGACTAGCTGTGAGCGTCTCGGGAACGGGGCCTTACAAGTTGGTATCAGAGCCAAAGTTTAAGTGAAACAGGTAAATTTTCAAAAGGAAACCTAATCTTAAACTGAAAATGGGACAAAAAGTGAAGGGATGCCAGTCCGAGTCGGTGCGTGCCATCAGTTATATTCTTAATGTTAACCGACATTATGTGCGCATGTTTTGTGGTTTTTATGCTGTTAGTAGATTTAGATACTGATGTAGTCAGGATAGGAAATGCTTGGGGTATGAAGAGTAAAGTAAGTGGCTAATCACAACTGGCCACTGTAATTAGGGACTTACTATGCTTGACATAAACTGAGCTATTACCTTGAATGACCATGTTGGTGTTTGGATCTTATAGCATGCTTAGAGGATGGCTTTCGGTATATTTTCTAATGCTTCACGAGGTGGAGGTCGTGGTGGATGTGGTGCTAAACCACGAGTCACAAGAGGAAGGCCTAGGGCCGAATAGGTGGCTAATGAAGAGCCCGAGACCCCTCATCCAGAGGGTGAAGACGAGAGTACTAATTTGAGAGCCTCAGTGAAGGAGGCGGTAGTGGAAGAGGTTCACCAGGTCATGGAGACGATCTTACCGTTTGTAGTGACCAAAGTAATCACGGCTATGAGGGAAGGAGATAGGAAGGAATGGATTAGGCCTACAGGTGAAAGAGGACGGCCCGAGACTAAGACGGTTGTCTCTACTGATGAAGAGGAAAAGGAAGAGCCTGTGCCTGAGGCAACACGAGGCTGTAACTATGGGGCATTTATGAGATGCAAGCCCCTAACTTTTGATGGAAATGACACTGCTGTTGTTGCTCCCCGGTGGGTGAGAGAGATAGAGGTTGTACTTGATATCAACGAGTGCTGGGAGGACCAGAAGGTGAAGTTTACTACACACTCGTTTGTGGACTCGACTCTATGTTGGTGGGACAATATTGTCCAAGCCGAGGGTAGTCGGGCGATTAGAATAATGAGGTGGTTTGAGTTGAAGAAATTGGTTATTGAGGAGTTCTATCCTCATAGGAAAATGGATAAGGTGGAAAGGGAGATCCTGTAGTTGGAGGCAGAACCATGACATATCAACAATATACCACCAAGTTTAATGAGATACCACCAGTGGATATTCACAGACATATGATCACTTCTCGGCCAAGCACGTTTAGGTCAGCGGTTGATTTGGCAGGGAGACTGTATGACGAGCGAGAGGTGGTGGTGGCTGAGGTGAGCAAGAAAGGTGGCGGAGACCGAATCTGGAATGGGAAATGGTTTGGACGTGGCGGAACCGCTCAAAAAACAAGGTGGCGAAGGTGGGTGACCAGCGTGTGGTCACATCTGGTGCTGGGTCGAAGAAATGTGGTAAATGCGGGAAGGAGCATTCAGGAGAATGCAAATGGGGATCTGACATTTGCTTCAAATATGGGAAGCCTAGTCATATGGCTAGAGATTATGGAGTCATAAGGTGCTATAACTGTGGACAAAACGACCATCAGAGTAGGGATTGCAAGAAGCCGATGGCGGAGAGTTTCGGGGCAGGGAAGAAGACCGGAACTAAAGGGCAGAAGGCAAGCACCCGTGCTTTCACGATGACTCGGGAGGAGGCTAGGACGGACCCCGATGTGGTGTCAGGTATATTTCTAGTAAACCAAACTCTTGCATCGGTGTTATTTGATTCCGATGCTAGTAGGAGTTTCATTTCTGATGCCTTTTGTGCAAAGTTGCCTATTAGGAGTAGAAGTATTGATGAGCCCTTCTATGTAGAAACTGCCATAGGTAAGTCTACCAGGATTTTTGAGATGATAGAAGGTTGCGATATAGAACTAGAAGGTCATAAGTTTCCTGTTTGACCGTTCGTGATGACCTTAGGTGGTTTCAATGTAGTCCTAGGAATGGATTGGTTGGCGGACTACGAGGCTAATATCGTATGTTGCAAGAAGATGGTCAGACTGACAACGCCTAATGGGAGTTTGGTGACCATTTATGGTGATCGAGTTACAACTATCCCGAAGGTGATTTCGATGGCGGTGGCGGGAAAGTGGATGAGGCATGGATGTAGTGCCTACTTGACCTACGTAAAGGATGTGGATACGCTAACACCACAACTATCCGATGTACCGGTTAGGTCTGACTTCCCGGACGTGTTCTAGAAGATTTACCAGGTGTGCCACCGATCGTGAGATCAAGTTTCAGATCGACTTGATACCCGATGCCTAGCTTGTAGCTAAGGCATCGTATCGGTTGGCTCCGACTGAGATGAAGGAACTGGTGGAGCAACTACAAGAGTTGCTTGATAAGGGGTTCATTCGGCCAAGTATCTCTCCTTGGGGTGCTCTGGTCTATTCATGAAGAAGAAAGACGGTAGCATGAGGATGTGTATAGACTACCATTAGTTGAATAAGCTGACAGTGAAGAATCGGTACCCCTTACCAGGAATTGATGATCTGTCAGATCAGCTCTAGGGTTCTAGTAAGTTTTCAAGGATAGACCTTCGATCTGGTTATCATCAGTTGAAGGTGAAGGAGTAGGATATTTCTAAAACAGCTTTTCGCACGCGTTATGGACACTACAAGTTTCTCGTTATGTCTTTTGGTTTGACAAATGCGCCAATTGCTTTTATGGATTTGATGAATCGAGTGTGTCGGCTAATGCTAGATAAATCAGTGATTGTGTTTATTGATGATATCCTGATTTATTCCAAGAGTGAGGAGGAGCATGCCAGTCATATTCAAGAGGTGTTGGAGACGTTGAGAAGGGAGAAGTTGTATGCCAAGTTCTCCAAGTGCGCATTCTGGCTACATGAGGTTTAGTTTTTGGATCACATGGTGAATCCTGAGGGGATTATGGTGGACCCGGCAAAGGTGGAGACGGTGATACAATGGAAGTCACCAAAGACGCCATCCGAGGTTTGTAGTTTCTTGGGTTTGGGGGGCTATTACCAAAGACTCATTCAAGACTTCTCTAAGATAGCTTGCCCTTTGACTACGTTGACCCATAAGAATGTAAAGTTTGTATGGGGTCAAGCTCAAGAGAAGGCGCTCGAGGAGTTAAAGGTGTTAGGATCATGTATTGAATGAAATACTAACTAATTAACGTGTATACCGAATTAAATAGGGCGGAATCCTATTTCATTGGCGATCCAATCAGTGATAACGCACGTAGAAACAATTATAGATTGAATCTAAACGTTAAGAACGATTTAGAATCGATCTAGTGCGATCTATGAACTTGGAACAGGTTCTTAGAGGTTTCTGGACGGCTAGGGTACGTCTGGAGTCGAAGTGTTATCAATGCTTACGTTTTTCCATGAATTAAGTGGTATTTATAGGTTAGGGTTTCTCATTCAGGCGACTGAACCATTAGCATGGTTCAGTCGTGCGATTGAGCCATGCGGTTGATCCATTCGCACGACTGAGTGTTTAGTCGTGCAACTGAGTCAATCTCATGTTACAATCATATGACTGATCCAGTCTCCTGGTTTAGTCGTGCGATTGAGTCATTCGCATGAAGTTGTTCATGCATATGGTCCATTGGCATGGGCCATTCATATGAGAACTTCATATTTCTAAGTTTGAAAGTATTAATTATCATTACATTATTGACATTAGTTCAAACAACCATAAACCTATATAGTCAATTCAATAAGCGTTAGACAACTCATTAATGAAATAATAAACATTATAAGCACAACCAAACATTGTATTTCATTAAGTACCTAATCTATTACATATGTGTAAGACAATAAAGACATATTACATTAAGTTCAGAAACTAGGTACACATGTATCAACAAACTACCCCTTCGACCTAGATTCATCTATTGTTTTACCTTCTTTATAACCTCCTCGTATTTCTTGTACTTCTCTTCTCTTGTGACTCCTACATGTATTTCAGATGCAAAGCAGAGTCTGATCACATTTTGGAATTGGAGGGCTTGTACAATATCATGCGTGTCATAGAACAGTGGCCACTTGTATAGAGTGCAAACATCTTCAGCTGACAAGTTGGTAAGCCACATCAGGTCAAATACCCTGATAGTATCCATGTTGCCCTCTCTATTCAGAACTATGACCGCTTCCCCTGTTCTCCAATCATAGTACCACCACTTAAAGTGTGGAGTGAAGTCCTGTGGCATTTCCTTTAGAGGTATTCTTGACATTATGCGTGGAGGACTCCACTTCAGCACTATCTTTGGCTTTCTAGTTATGGCATCAACTTCAGACCGTTTGATTTACCTCGTAGGTTGTTGAGGTTTGAAGTTGACCCACCTGGTGTGGTACTCTCTCTTCAATGCAGCCTCAAACCAGCCTGATATCTTTCTCAGGTCAGCATATAACAACTTCAGTTTGGCCAGCTGGTTGAGCTCGAAACCAGGTAGAGTCTTTAGATCGTGTGGGAATCTAAAGTACTCAATACACTTCTCTCTCTTTACTGCATAAACATTCAGATCCTCAAAATAGGCCCACGCGATAATCTTGCCTGACACCTTGTGATGCTTCTTCACTTTGTAAAGCTTGGTGTAGACATTTGGTTTTGGAGCAACGCGTTGAGCTCGGATCGCCTCAAAACATGTAGCCCATTCAGCCTTTTTGATATTGACATCAGCATCTAAGGCTTGGGATTGTTCCTTAATCTGCTCGGACTCTTGCTCCATCTGATCCAGTATCTCAAACGTATCACTGACCAGGGAATCACCCAGATTGGGGACCACACTTCCCTCTTTGTCAACATACTCTGGATAGTGCTCTGCAGTTACATCCTCGATCTCGATCTCATTAATGTCATTCAGCTCATCGTCACTGGTTACTTCAAAGGTTGGAGCATCCTTGACTATCTCATCAAGATTGAGCTTGATCATTTCGGCCAGTTGCTCATCAGTAAGATCATGAATTATTTCCCCCTCTTTAGGGGTGTAACTCACTGATCTCCTGACTATCCCTTGCAAATCAAGAATCATTGTTAGTTGACTCTTGACCTGCTGAAGGGGAGCAACGTCGAATTCATCTCTTTGATAATTTGGATATGCTTGATTTAAACATGTAACACATCAATCGTTAGTCAATAATCAAAACAGAAACACATTAAACAAAATATAATCATTAGATACATTAGTTTGATACAATATTCAGTTACATATGATTTTAAATAAAATAAACATCTAAGCATTACTCTTGTCTTGTATCATGTGCTCCTCTGCGGACGTGGCTGATGTAGAGGCACCTTGGTCTTGAGCTTTCTTGGTCCTCCTTTTACTTGCACATGTGGCAGCCGCAGCAGAAGTATCATCATCTCCTTCATCATCATCATCAACATCATCACCAGTATCAGTATCATCCCCTTGATTATCACCATCATCATCATCATCATCACTGTCATCATCATCACCATTATCTCCATCTCCTTCGCCGATATTTAGTGGCTCATCCTTTGATCCTTTGAGCCTTAGCATGATGGTCTTGTTGGTAGCCTCCAACTCCACTATCCTTTTGGTTGAGTGGACATGTTGCTCTTGGAGTTGGGATATCTCTGAGCTCTGGGCAGCCATCTGTTGTGCCTGCTGCTCAATCAGCTGAGATTGTGCAGCAGTAATCTCTACTAGCTGACGAATCTGAGCAGTCTTCTCGTCATCGGCTGCTAGAAGCTTCATCACTATCCGGTTCAGTGCTGAGAGTTGTTCCTCTACCCCACTGGGAGGTAAAGATGATCCAGATGGAAAGGAGGGGTAAGATGACGGTCCTGCTTGGTGGCTAGAGGTGGTGGTGGTGGTAGTGGTGAAGATTGGGGGTGGTATAGATGAAGGTGGTGGTGGATGAGTGGTAGTGGTGTGTAAGGTGGTAGAGGTGGTGGCTGGTGGTGTGGTAGCAGTGGTTGTGGTAGTGGTGCAGGGTGTGGTTGAGGTTGTAGCTGAGGTCAGAGTGAACTTCAACCTTTTCCCTTTCTTGCCGTAGGGGTGTGCCATCCTCTTCTTCCTCGATCCTCATGGCACAGAGGCTCCCCTTGGCTGCTGGGCTGGTTCGGGGCATATGTGGGATCTGTATCAGCAGTAGCATCCCCGGACTCTCCTGGGCGTCCACCAACCGCCGTCAATCCTCTCTGTGTGGAAACCACACGGCTGCCCACAGTCCTCGTGAGAGGCTCCTCGTCACTCTCTTCTTCCTCATCGTGAGGATAGAAGTCTTGGTGAAAGCTAGCTGTGGTGGCATCTGGGTGTGTGTAGATAAGAGGCAGTCATAGTTTTGAACAAGAATGGTGTAATGGAAACCATCAGGGTGTTTGACCCAATGTGGCTTACAAACTTGTCTGCAGATGATGTCTACACATTATACAAGTGGCCACTGTTCTATGACTCTCAAGATATTGTACAAGCTCTACAATTTCAGAACGTGATACGACTCTGCTTTGCTTTTGAGATACACGCAGGAGTCACAAGAGAAGAGAAGTACAAGAAGTATGAGGAGGTTATGAAGATGG
>BJCM01208242.1:0-14600 GCA_018326385.1 Flaveria bidentis
TCTAAAGTACTCTATGCCCTTTTCTCTCTTAACTGCATACACATTCAGATCCTCAAAATATGCCCATGCAATAATCTTTTCTGACACCTTTAGGTGTTTCTTGACTTTGTACAGCTTTGTGTAGATATTAGGCTTTTGTGCAGTGCGCATGGCTCGGATCTCAGCAAAACAGGCCGCCCATTCAGCCTTTTTGATGTCAACATCGGTGTTTGAGGCTTGGGCTTGACTCTCGTTCTTCTTTGTCTCTTTCTCCATCTGATCCAGCTTGTCAAATGCATCACTGCCGAGAGTATCACCCAAGTTAGGGACTACATTTCCCTCTCGGTCAGTGTACTCTGGATAGTGGTCAGCAGTGACATCCTCTATCTCGAGAACATTCAATGTAAAGCCAAGGGAAAATAATCATACATAATAATAAGGAACATCAACATACACAGTCAACATCATCATACCGGACATCATACATACATACATAACATACATCATGCATAAACCTACAACACCATACATCATCATGCCCAACATAATGTCTATGACCTCAAAAGTCAACTTAAATGAATTCCCGGGAATCTTCCTCGTCAAAACTCACATATGCACTTTCTCCCGAAAGTCAGTAAATAAACTATGTTTTCCTCGGGTACACCAGCCCTATTTGGGCGTATAGGCACCCTTCAGTCGCATGGCCTCCCAGGCGATTGAACACCATGCAGATGGATAATGTGTGAATGAACACCCATGCGAATGGACCTAATGTGGATGGACACCATGGGCGACTGAACCCAATGCGGATGAGTACCCAGACGTATGGACCCTCAGTCGCATGATTTCCCATGTGAATGACCCTCAGTCGCACGACTGGCATGCGTGTGGGCTCTAGTCACATGACTCCCATACGAATGAACCTCAATCACACGACTGGCATGCGTATGGACCTCAGTCGCATTCCTTTCGGTCGTATGACCTCCAGTCGAATGCCATTCGGTCGCATAGCCCTAACTGGTGCAGAATGTAGTTCATCCCGAACCTAATCTGCCATTTTCGATCTCCAAGATCTTCCAAACCCATTCTAAGCCCAAACCAACCATCCTAAACCTTAGGAAAACATACCACAACACCATCCAAGCACACACAAGCCCAAAATAAACACCACTCGCATCACACACAAACACATACACGCGGGTCAAACACACACATTTCAAAAACGGGTTTCACTATGTGTTCCAGCCCCAAATCAGTTGAAAACGTGTAAATGAGGGGTCGTAGATTCAACCCGCTACACTTTAACTTTCGCGCTCGAATCCACACAAACCAAGCTTTTCTCTCTTTTTCTCCCTTTTCTCCTTCTCTCCTCTCTTTGGCTGAGTTTTTGCAAGTGTGGGGAGGGTGTGGGCTGCCCTCCCCTCTTATTCCTCTACTCATCCAATCTTTCTCCCATTTTGGCGAGTTTGATCCCCCGACTTTAGACTTTATTCCTTTTTCTTCTTTCGTCGGTTTTAAAGAAAATATCCGGGTGTTACACCGCTTCCAACCTTGATCGATGGAGCGACACCTAGATTCATCACTCATTCTACAATAGTTTTTGTTTGATTTTCATTAGTTCTCTTCAAATGGTCATATTTTGATTAGGTGTTTTCTAAGATTTCTAGTTCCATTGGGCGACTTTTGATTTTATTTTTGATTTTTTGGTTTCAGTTGAGTATTTTTTACATAAACTGGCTTAGTTGTTCAATAATAAGGATTTTGGTGAAGGTAGATTATCCTGTTTTAATACTAGTGTGTGGGAGAATTAATTCCATTAATTAAAAGGTAAAAAGGTTTTCAGTTTGATATCCTTTAATGACCAATCAATCAAGATTTTAAACAAAAACTTTTTCTTTTTCAATTCTCACTTTAGGGCCATATGTGTACCAAATGGGCTTAACATGTGATTTAATCTACTTCATCTAACTTCTTTTCCTGAGTTTAATATAAACAAAAGAGAAATTTTTTATAAATAGTCTTTTTGGTTTGACCAGATTGTACATTTGGTTCCGAACTTTAAAAATTGTAAAGTTAGTTAAAACTTTTGTATAGTCCTTGCAAGTTTGGTCCTTAGTTTTTAATAATTGTAAAGTTAGTTCAAATTTTATGTGAATTTTGCACTTTTGGTCTCTAAAGTTGAATTTAAAATATACTTTAAACTTAATAAAATGCAAAAAAAAAATTGAATGAATTAAATGTTAGGGACCATGTATAATGATCATACAAAAGTTTATATTAACTTTGTACTTTTTAAATATAAAAAACAAACATGCAATTTGGTTAAATCGCATGGACCGTCTATGTAATTTTCTCTAAACGAAATAAAAGGAAAAGAGAATTGAGGGGGAAAAGATGGAATGAAAAGATATAATGTAATTTCATGTTCTATGATTAAAAAATTTTAAAATTTTTATATATTATTGAGATGAAAGGAATATAATATAAAATTATAACTAGGAATATTCTAACTCGTGCGTTGCGGGAGTAGTCAACCCGTTTTGAAACAATGGTTTTTTTTGGCACAAACGAAGTTGTTAAGGCTCATAATTGCTAGCCTGTTATGGCCGCAACCTAGAGGATGTGGCATGCCAACAAAGAGATACCTTCTTTATCACGACCTATATATGTACCAAATAACCCAAATCATATCACAAAATAACCGACTTCAAACTACAAACCGTATTTTCAACATTTCTGATACGCCATTAGCACGACATGTCTCAGATGAACAATCATTCATCATCATCAACAAATGATAACCAAACAACATCATTCTCACTGCCTTAAACCAATAAAAGTCTAACAGATCTCGTCATTAACATAAAGACACCATATGATCGACCCATGTCTTAAATGGAAAACAATCCATCATCATTAGAATCTTACAAATGACCATGACAAGCAACACCATGTATACATCAACCATCATAAATATAGCCAAAAAACCCCAAATAATAGAGGTCCTCATCCCAACAATCCGTTTCAGATGGATAATAATCCATCGTCATCGACGTGTTACAAATGATCATGGCAAACAACCCAAGTATACATCCATCGTCATAAACATTGCTAACAACCGGCTCCCTCAGCGTCATCACCGTCATAATCGATCCATGAATCGAAAACCCAGACACCGTCATCATCCAAACTACCACCTCCCTCAGCATCATCACCTCCACCACCATTATCACCCTGTGACAACGTGACGACCCCCTCACTGTCATCACCCCTACCACCAGCCATAACACTAAAACGCAGACGAACCCCATAACTTTTATGGTCTTGGAAAGCTCGTTAAGCGATGACAACGACTCAACGGTTGTAGCATGTTGTAGACCGGGAAAGAAAGAGGCGATTGGAGTGCAAAACCATCGCTGCCATGGCTAACCTTTTAACGGTGTGTTGTAGAGGCGGTGATGGTGTGGCAGCGGAGGCACGACGGTGGCGGTGAGACGGTGGCGTTAAGACGGAGCTTCTCTTTCCCTATCCCATTTTTATTATCTCTCTACATAACAATGAAGGAGAAGATGCATTCAAATAGATTTGTGTTTTTGCATTTATAGGTAGAAATTTAGAAAGTATAACACATATGTTCTCCTTTCAAAAAAACTAAGCAATTGCTTCTATCTTCTATTATGCCGACTTACATATCATGTAAATAAAAAAAGATTTAAGTTTATCTCCAAACCCTGCAATTTAGAAAGTATAACACAATGTTGTTAAGACCGGATCGGACCGGCCGGTTCGACCGCGAATCGGGGGCTGGTCCGGTCCGGTCTGGTGTGATTCGTTTTGAAGTGGTCGAACCAACCGGTTCGTCCCGAACCGCTGGTCGGACCGGGAAACCGGACCGGTTTTCGTTTTTTTTAATTTTAATGGGTAAAAACGGGTGTTAAACCATAAATTAGTACATCGGATATACAAATATAGTTAAGTTTTATATATAACTATAATATATATAAATTACTTATATTTAACTACATATATAATATAATTAAAATATAGTTAAATCTGGTCCAATCGGTTCGACAACTAAACCAATAAGACGTCCGGTTCGACGTCCGATCTGGTTCTGAATACATTACTAGTAATTGCTTATTGCTTGCGGTGGTGTGATAAATAGTCCAATGGACCATGTAAAAGCCCAAACAGAAAACATAAACAGATGAAAACAACGGTTCACTTCACGCCGGTCGGTGGATACGTGATTTCACTCGATCATCTTCACCTTCTTTCATATTGTCTTCATTCCTCTGAAATCACAAAATCATTCGTGTGTACTATATATACGTGCATCGCTATTTGAGGTTAGTGTTTTTATCTTTCTGATCGTTATATGTGAAATTAGGGTTTATACTTTGTTATATTTTGATTGTTACCATTGATACTCGGTTCGAATTTGTGTTACGTGCTGAAATCTCCCTTCGCGATCTCTACTTTGTTGGAAATTTAAGTAATGTTAGATCTTTGTTGTTGTACTGTCATAATTTTGCTCTGTTTATCTTCATCATGATTCAAGAGAAATAGTAGAAACAGACATTTACTCTTTACATAACCCGCCTTCTTGCCATATGATATGGTAACCACATTAGTTTCAGTTTCTGCGTATGTCATGATGCTTGAGTTTGAAGAATCATCAATTTGATTGGAGTGGTATACTGGTATTTTGTGACTACAACAACTGTTTCAGTTTCGCATCAGCACTAATTGATTTATTTTCAACAAATTTCTACTGCAAACTGCTAACATTGGGATACATGGTAGCAAGTTTCAGTTGGAGAATATCATTTATCTCAGATTTGGTTTTCTCAAAGTTTCATAAGACCTGAACATATAGACTTTTTGGGCAACAGTTTATGTAGTTATTTTGAGTTGTGTAAGTTTTGCTAAACTACTCTCAGTAAATTTGTCTTTCATTGTTACTGTAAAGTTGTTCAGTTTCCTTTTCGGCAATATATGAAGAGATGAAAGAAAAGAGGTGTGCTTGGGCCACATGGTCAGACCTTACCCAACCTGTTTGGCTAATGATTCAGTTTGTCACTTTGTCCCATTCTTGAAAATTCTCATTTTGAACAGTTCCCCAATGTGAACGAACCCCCCATTTTCCAACCTTTAATTTCATCAGTGTTTTTGCTCAAGTCACAAGCTTGTATTCATATTCATCTTCTCATTCATCTTCAAGCATACATTCGTCATCTTCACTCACTTCACAACCATCTTCATCTTCTCTCAATCATGATTGATCAAGTTGCAAGGATATTTGTATTTCGTTTTCTGTTAAATCATTTTTACCTAATATCATGGGTTATAATAATTTTTTTTATTCAATCTACGAAGACTGTATTAATTTTTCATACCTTTGTAGTTTCTAATTTTTTAAGCTATTTGACTGTTCTGTAATTTTTAATTAGGGTTTTACTTCCTATTTGATTGTTCTATATAAAACAAGAATGCCACATGCAAAAGAGTTAATTATATTCTACCTTCTGGTGTATTCGCATTGTTTGTCCATCAAATCTCATCATTCTTGTTTCGTTTATAAAGAAAGAAGCGAGATCTTTGAACATATACTTGAATCAGCAAAGTGAGTGGTCTGAAATCTGAACGTTAGAAGGGGATGTCTTGAAAGTTGAAACTATCAAGTCTCTAATGCTTTGTACTTGTGTATGGGCTACATTATAAAATCTTATTTTAATACATTTCTTTTTGTAAAATAACCAATTATATGTTGATTCTATACTACACCTATCTATAAAGTACATGATTAGCTAATAATTAGTGTTCTGGAGACCAAACACCAACATATATTTATTCTTTTTGTGTTTTGTTCTTTTTCTAGTATCTTTAACCTGCTACACGATTAACATGGTAAAGAACGAAGATAGTAAGATACATGTTGACAAATGACATTACCTCCGATGCTTCTATTTAGTCATTGGTAATATTATCGAATACGATCTCTTCAAAGAACGAGAGACAAACGTTCCTTCGTAAGTTGTGAGGGAACCTCTAATCGTTCTTGTTCAATTATAATTTGGTAAGTTAAATGGAAATGAATTCTTCTTTTAAGAAGTTATACCCAAATTCAATTTTATTAGTTATCTCCAGTACTCTCTTTCACCATGTACTTTATTACCAAAATTAAGCCAACTCTAATCGAGAATATAAACAAATTATTAGTGTATAATATGCCTACTAGATAAGATATGGCAGATATCAGCACACATAATTATTTGCTCTATGTTAGGCTATTATATGCTTTCCATGTGTCGAAGTACTTCTTTTAATCAACTAAGAGTAAAGTTTTATGATTCTATCTATCATATCTGGTAATTAAGAAAACTAGAAAAGTTTGGACGGAATGAGGATTAAAGGGTCTTCCCAGCCTATCTGTTTGATCTATCTGGTAATCTTTTGTTTTCTGTAGATTTTCTTAATTAATGAACTGTTCTCCATTCTGTCTAGGGCTTTGGATGGAGTGGTTTCTTTCCAATTTATTAATCAACACAATTTGTATTTTTAGTTACTTGTAGGGTGCCCAAATCCAAAACATGGGGAGTCGATTGGGAAGAAGAGTGGTTAACTTTGCTAATATTCCTATTAAGCTTCTCATGCCCACTTCTTTCTCCAACATAACTGAAATCGCCCTCAAAACCATTCCCTCTGCTTCTAAGGTACACACTTTTCTTTTCAGCTTACTTCTCCATATTTTGTTTTACCTTAGATCAAGCTGATGTTTTTCGTGCTTTTTTTAATATTTTCAGATTGAAATAAAGAGGTTTTTGGAATCATTATATGGATTTGAAGTGGACGAGGTTAGAACCCTCAACATGGATGGGAAGAAGAAGAAACGTGGTGGGCTTTTGATCGCAAAACCCGATTACAAAAAAGCATATGTGACTTTAACGACCCCGCTTTCAATATCTCCAGACTTGTACCCAATTCGTGTGATTGAAGAGGAACGCAAGAACATGAACAAGCAGTCTATGTCCACCATTGTTGAAGGTGATGAAACAAAGAAGACTCATTGGCTGGACGGAAGTGGGGTTAAAAAGCCCCCCGGTTACAATGCCAGGGTTCGGCATGGAGCGGCAGACCGCAGAGGAGGTGGTGACACCAGTGACAACCTTGCAACATCCAAGTTTCCTTGGACTCGTATGCCACCATCAGGCAGGTAGACTTTGTGGTCTTAGATTTTAGTTAGTATGAACTTTACATGTTCTGATGAAATGTCTCAGAACTTATATTATTTGACAGCTTTCGTTGTTCGTTTGTTTCCTTTTCTTCTGGTCAATTTAGTCTGGGAAATTTTATATGGACGAGCTGGCTTTTTAAAAAAAATCATTTTAGTAAAGTTAGTGTTAATTGAAAACCGTAAAAACCACCTCTAGTTAATTACATACTTTATAAATTATTTACTTTTTTATTGTTTAAACTATATTTGAGTAAATTTTTAATCTTATTAATTTAGGCCATTACAGAAAATTTTTAAATTTAAATCCCAAGAAACAAAAAATGATTAGGAAACAAGTTACATATTACTTATAGTTGTACATATGGTAACACATACTTAGTATTTACATATATGTAACCCTTGGTTTTCATGATTTTTAGTTATAAACATAGTTTTCAAGAATCCCTTCCTGAGAGCTTATCTATTTGTTTTTTTGTGAGTACCATATAATTTTAACCAATAATTTATCAACAGATTTCTCTTAAACTATGAAAAACAAATTCTTCTAACCTTTTTTTCATGGAAGAAAGTTCATACTTATACTTTCTTCTAACATTTAACCTTTCTTCCAACATTTAAATATTATGTTTGAAGTTGTACTCCAAATATACTACACATTTAATGAAATCCTTGTATTATCATAATAAAATCATCATGCAAGGTGATACATTAGCAAGGGCTTTTGTAACTCCTTCCCAAGTGAAATTGATTTTATAAATAAAAAAAATCCAATCTTAGATTTGGTCGGATATTCAATTCTTGATGATGAATTTCACATCGATAGCAACCGAGTTAAGAGTGAAACTAAAACAGGTTGGAGATGACTAGACGAGGTTCAGATTCTAGAGGGAGTTGAGTGACTCACCTTAATTAATAGTAGGTATTGAGTGTTATGAGAACTTTGATTTGTGTGTTAATTAAGGGCACGTTAAAAATATCATGAAGAAATGGACTCGTTGAATGTCTTGAAAATACAAATATGTGCACAAACCTATTGACAAAATAATTGTGGCATATAATTAGGTTAGAATAAATGTATTATACAATAACAATGGCAAAGTTAAAACATCAGATTTGCAATTAGAAACATATTTCTCTTGTATTCTCTCATTGCCTTTATGAGGTGCGACCTGGCGCATTTGATGGCATGTTTCTTTTCTAGCCACATGAGCCAAAAGACACACGACGCTATCACTTGTGACTCTTGCATTAGAATCCTTGTTCGAATCCCGGGCTTTTTTTTTTGTTCGTTGTTTACTATTTGATTGATTGTTTATCACATATCATAATAAATTTGACTATTTACACTGAAAATGTGACAAATTCAACACAAACCAAATAGCATATATATAAAATCCTGCATAGAACAAGTCTGAAAGATCTATCGGTATGTAAGAAGCATTGGTTTAAATTTGATTAGTTTTGATTGATTTTCACTGTTATCACCATATATCTACAAATTATCTAACATAAAGTAAGATTTCAATTATTTAACACAACATAAGAATCCATCAAAGGGTTGTTCAAAACACTCGCCGCTCGCTTGACGTTCGTTCTGCATTTGCTCGAAAACTGTTCCTTCGAATTTCTGCTCGGTTATAAGCGAGCCAAACGGATCGGATCGGTTTGTAAACGAGCCAAACACGAGCAAAGGTCCGCTCGGTTCGGTTCGGATGAAATTACTTTTTATTTTTTAATAAATAGTTTATACATATTACGCTAGTAGATTTGACCTACTATATATATTTTACAATAATATTTATACATCTTAGATCAATGATTCTAATAAAGAAATAACACTAAGCATTAACGTGAAATTCTAAGTCTCTATGAATAAAATTTTGATCTCGTTCTTGCTCTTAGTCGATCATCTCCCGCTCTCATGTATCGTTCTCTGCGATATAGCTCACGGCCTCATTGAGTACTTATTGTCTTTGTCTAATCACCAGTCATAATATATTGTTATTCATGAAAATATTATGTTATGAAATGTAGCTGTTTTTTAAGTCATTAAAACTTAAACCCAACATCATCACCGTCTCACACTACAATATACATCAGATGACACAGTAAATAGTTGAGTTGTACAAATTGTTCACCGCTCGTTTGCGCTCGCTCAACACTCGATCGAAAAATTTACGCTCGAAAATACTCATTCGAATTTCCGTTCGATTATAAATGAGCCGCTCAGCTCAGTTCGATTCAAAAACGAGCTAAACACGAGAAAAGGTCCGTTGGGTTTGGTTCGGGTCATGAACATTGAACAGGCTTATGCAACATCTTAGTGGTATAGGAGTCATATTGGCGTGAACATTCGGTAAGAAGCACGTAAACGATTTGATAAAGTTGGCGGTTTCTTCTCCCTATCGTATAAATGAAACCTCATTGATTTGAATGAATCCCATTTTTTCTTGATTTCTCCACTTTCTCTCTCCTCCGTAGTTGTCTAACATTTCACAGATTCAGATCTGATCGCCAAGAGAAGCACCTGAATAATAATCTTATTCATGGCGGTGGTGTCACCTCTTGCCAAATACAAACTTGTCTTTTTGGGCGATCAATCCGTCGGCAAAACCAGCATCATTACCAGATTCATGTATGACAAATTCGATACCACCTATCAGGTATGTTTTCGTCCTTTTTTTTCAGTTTTGTTATCAATTCGTTTCTGATTTCTATTCAATTGAAGATTCGTGATTGGATCGGGATCGATTTAGCTTCTAATCGATATCTGTGTGTTGCGTGAATTTGTTGTTGTTCTGTTCTTGGTTTGATGAATTGGAAGGATGAAGCTTAGTTGATTTAACTTTGATCGATGTTGGGATGATCGGTTATATCTGTACCTTGCATGAATCTGCTGTTCTTATGTTCATGTTTTGATGAATTGGAAGGATGAAGCTTAGTTGATTTAACTCTGGCGATGTTAGGATGATCGGTGTTTTCTGTACCTTGCAATTTGCATAAAATTGTTATTGTTTTGTTCTTATTTTGATTAATTGAAAGGAGGAAGGTTAGCTGATTAGTTTCTATTAAGAGGTACACATAGTTTAAGCACCTGATTTTTTAGGAACTGGAAAACATTGATGTTTGGCTCAGTTTCGGTAAATGAATATGAATTTATATTTTACTGTCTTTTACTTTAAGTTTTTTTTTATTATTTTTATCTTTTTAATTTTTATTTTTATTTTTATAAAACTGCATCAGTTTTCATTTTGTAATGTCCCATTCTTGATCGGCAACTTCTTTTGATTTGAGAGTCTTTGACCTAGTTCATCATGTCTTCATTGAAATTTGTTTTGACATTGATTCAATCCATCAAATGTATCTCAGATGGCACATAAAGTTCCCACAAACAATTTTCTGTTTTTGTTTTAATTACAGGTAGGCATTTCACTAATAGTGTCAGAAATATGTATACAGTTTATTGTTACAGGTTTCATGGTTGGGGCAATATCGTATCCCCAAAGATGAAGACTTTTAAAACTTCATATATTAGTGCATCAGTTTTGTATTACCTCCAAAGTTCTTAACTATATGGGCTGTTTGGGTGAGAGTTTTGAAAGTGATTATATGATTTTGAATGACGAAATGAAATAATCGACTGCAGGCTGTAGGAGATGGTGTTCGGATGTTCTTTTGCTGTTTGAAGTTGACTTATAAGAAATCAATATATAAAATGACCAAAAGGACGTTCATGTGAAAACAGAAAAGATACAGGCCTTCGGAGATGGGGGTAAAGGTCTCCCAAATTAGGTTAAAGGTTTTAGGTTATTTTATTTTGCCTTTTGATAATCAGGTTTGTTGCAGCTACTATTAAACTCTGGTTAAATGACCCCTAAGTAATTTGATCATCAGAAGCAGAATATGTTTATTCATAACATCATATAATGAAGTCACAATAGTCACATATTTGGATTCAAAATGAAAATAGAAACACCCGCTTTATAGTTGTTGTCAACAGATATGTGTATATTTTGTTGGTTGATAAATATGTGTGTATGTTGTTGGTTGATAAATGATGTAAATGAAACCTTCTGACAGATAACTTATTAGAATACATTCATAAGAATACCAACTGATTCCATGTTTGAGAATATTTGTTCAAATGTTGTCGGCCTGTTTAAACTATTTTAGAAACTATTACAGAATTATGTTCACAATTGATAACCACATAGCAAAGGCAAACTAGAAACTCGGATTTTTATATTTTTGGATATTAATTGCAGGCTACCATTGGCATAGATTTCTTGTCAAAAACTATGTACCTTGAAGATAGAACAGTTCGGTTACAGCTTTGGTAGGTTTTCTTGTTTGGTACTTGATGCTTCTTTTTTTCAGTTGCCCCAACTATTAAGTAAAATATCTTGTTAATCATTTTCTAAAAAAGTTCATGTGATTTTAGTTAATTTAATATGCTCAATGATTTTCAGGGATACTGCAGGGCAGGAAAGATTTAGGAGTCTCATTCCAAGCTACATAAGAGATTCATCAGTTGCAGTCATTGTCTATGATGTTGCTAGTGAGTGGAACCTTGCTCAAAAATTCACAAATTTTCTGAGCCATGTTTTTCTTTCTATATTTTTTTTCCTATCTAATTAGCGCACAGTTTTTCTTAATAGAGATATTATGAAAAAAAAAGGAACTTATTTTATTAGTTGATGGAGCATTTCAGGATTACAAAAACTCTAATCTGTGACAGTTTTCTTATATGAGCAACCTCAACAGGCTCTATTAGAAGTGGCAATTCCAACCCGTTAATATCAAACTGGTTACTTTAGATGGTAATTGTTAACTGGACAAATGTAGAAATTTAGTTAAAACTGAAATGGCCAAAAGGTTCTATATTGTTTTATGCACAAGAATTTCTCTTATTATTTGGTAATAGAGTTTTGTTGTCTTACTTATTACATTAATCATTTAATAAAAAAAAATGAACAAGAGTGTTGGCGTCTGACCCAATCAGTGTTGACCTTCACATATATTACCACTTTTGACTTGAACCCAGTTTTGACATGTTACCCAACCCAAGCATTTTGCCACCTCTAGGCTCTAGGATCTATTTTGTGATGCAATGCATCTGAATCTTTGTTATTATTGAGTGAATACACATACACACTAAACAATAATGGTTGCTGTAATATTTACCCTTGCTTGGAACAAGAATCTTTTCATATAAATGTACCATACTTATTTGTTATTTTGTAACCCATTTCCTATGTGGGATCTGTTAATTTGCAGATCGACAGTCATTCTTGAATACTGCAAAATGGATAGAAGAAGTACGTACTGAACGAGGCACTGATGTCATTATAGTCCTTGTTGGTAACAAAACCGATCTTGTTGACAAAAGGTTTGATATTACAGTTTTAACCTCTCTCATAGTTGAAGTTTTTTGTGGAAGTTATAAGCCAACCTTTCATCTGTCGATCTAGAGGTGGCAAAATGTGCGGATTGGGTAATGGGTGAATCATGTCATAGCGCATATTTTTCATTGGATCAATACAGGACGGGTCGGGTTGGGATGAACCACCAGCATTTTTTTGTTGGTTTTGTTGATTTTTAATACTTGATGCATTATATGTGATTACAGGAACCACTTTTTTATGTTGATGATAATAATAATATAAACTGTGAAGTGTGAATGAAGCGATTAGGTGGTTGTATGTATTAGAAATCAACTTAAGGCAATCCCAACATGCTTGATCTGTTTGGTCTATTTGTAGAATTCTCTTTAACTAAATTCTTATAGTTACCCATTTAAAGAAAAAGAACACAAAATCGACCCATTCATGATGAGGGCAATTGGGTCAAAATGGCCACCTCTGTTTTCTTACTTTCTGGTATCTATTATGTTATAATACACAAGAACCATATTTTAGGTTGAAGTATCTTTTAGCTAATGTTCGTATTTACTTAATGAAGCTGATTTATGATGATTAAATAGGCAAGTTTCAATTGAAGAAGGAGATGGCAAAGCTCGTGAATTTGGTGTCATGTTTATAGAAACTAGTGCAAAAGCTGGATTCAACATCAAGGTTTAGTCTGTTACCTTTTATATAGCAAAATGGTTGTTTAGTTTTCTTTTAGAACGGCTAACTCACACACCACTAAATCCTACCTTCAAATATACACATTTTTCTCTATGGGACTCAAACCCTCAATCTTGCGGAAAGAAAAACCTTTTTAGTTACATATTACCAGTCAGTAAGTTGGTGGTAACATGGGGTGCGTATGCTGTTACTTAATATACGAGATTGGGGTAATTTGTCAAAATGGGTACTTCTTTAGTGTGGGTTGTGTCGGGTTGGGGTGATCCACAAAGACTTTTGAACTCTGGCATGGTAGTTGATCTTGAAGTCAAACAACCTCTTAACAAGAATGCATTTGCGTTACATGATACAGCCTTTATTCCGAAAGATTGCTGGTGCATTACCAGGGATGGAGACTCTTTCTTCCACAAAACAAGAAGACATGGTTGATGTGAATTTGAAATCATCGGGCAATGCCTCACAGTCAGAGCAGCAAGGTGGAGGCTGTGCGTGCTAGAGCGCTGCAACGTCTTATAGATTGTAATGGTTGGGTTGGTTAATTTGTTGATAATTTTGATTTGTAAGTGACATTATCAAGGTAAGAAGGTCTTATGCATCTTCAGAGTACCTTTTTAACTTCATCATTTTGTCCCTATAGAGCAAGACATTCATGGTTGACAAAACAAAGACTTGAGCTCTTGTTCCATTTCTGTTACATTCATTTATTTTGCAACTCTTTGTCGGTTTTCGTTATGTTACTTGAAGCACAGGTGGGGAGTGCTAACAAGGTAATAATGTTTCAGGGTCCGCAGACGGTGCTTCTTAACCATGTTAGTTAAAATTAGAACGGTTGCTCTAGATGTTAAGAAAATAGCGCCCTTTAGGGCGGATATGTAAAAACGATCAAAAGGATGAAAAGATTATGAAGAATGTATCAAGGCTGGTATGTAAGAGAGCAACTTTTGATTGTACGTATGCTTACATGCAACTCGTGTCATGCCTTTGGTTGTTGAAGAATGTATATGCCTCTATTTGATTTGAATATAATATTATTATAATTAATCTTAGGGGTTGTTTGATTGTGCTGACCCAGTATGAGCTGACCGAGTCAGAAGTTGACCCAGTCAGAAGATCTGACTGAGTCATATATCTGACTGAAACTTGAGTATTTGATTATGTATCTGACCAACTCTGCTGACTGAAACTTGCCTTTGTATTTTAACTTGTGTTGTGTAATCAATAGTAATTACCGAACTTTCAAATCGGTCGCGCAGGGAGGACTCTCGGCCGTGCAGTCGGTCGCGCAGGGAGCTCCG
>BJCM01208244.1:0-11362 GCA_018326385.1 Flaveria bidentis
TATTATTGCATATAGAGTCGTTCTGAGTAACTATTGACTGTGATCCTGGTTTGTTCACACGCCTCGCGGTTAAACTCCGCACGTGGATTTTGAGGGTGTGACAAATATATACTAACTAGTTGTAACCCATACGCGCGTTGCGCGATAGAGATCACAATAACTCTGTCACATCATGGCTTATAACCGACGTTCGGTTGCGGCTGCTAGTCATGAATGACAGTCACGACTAGACAACCAACACAACTCAAATAACAGACCCCAATGAAACAACCTTAATCACAAATGAGCAGCCACTTAACATAATCTACTCCTTAACATTTAAACAACGATACAGGCGGTCTTGAATGAGGCAGTTCATCATCATCGACACACATCAACACCAAAACAAACCTAAACGACTAAGAAACATCTAGAACAATGAAACCATACATAAGTTGTAACATTGAGTGGTCTCAGATGCGTGTACAATCATCATCATCAACCATAATCGTTGAATATATGGCCTCAGATCGTGTCTATCCGATCATCATTAACAAAAGATTTCAGATCAAACAAATATTATCAACACGCCAAAGGAAACATAAGCAAGCATGAAACTACTAGAACAATGAAATCAAATAAAAATGAAAACATCAAGTGGGCTCAGATGTGTATACAAACATCATCATCGCCCAAGGCAATCGCCAACATAACTCATCTTAGATCCGAGACTCTCTGATCATCATAGACATAAAATTCCCGATAAAACAAATACCATCACCATTGATTCGCCCCATCAAACCTGGAACGCGACATCCACCACGAAGATCCAACGGGTCCATCGAAGGCGGCGACAACCAAGACACACCGTCATCCAGACACTCGCCAGAGAGATGCAGAGAGGAAGCAAATCCATGGGCATGCAACAACCATCGACGGTGAAAAAATATGGAAGCTAAGCCGATGATCACCCAGAACGGAGGTCGATGACCATCAAAGCCAAAAGCCCCAAATCAAAGGCCTCAATAAAGACAAATCACAAACCTGGATGCGTCAGGCCACCACCAAAATCGCCAAAGATCATCAACCGGCAGACCAACGACGACTGGTGCGACCATCCATAGAGCGGAGATTCGTGACCACGAAGCCAAAACCCAAACTAAAGGCCTCAGATCGCAAACCCGGATGCACCAGGTCACCACCAAACTCGTCGGAGATCGTAGGGAGACAAAGGCGATTTGGACCTCCATTATCGCCGCCATTCACACCTAGATGGCCACCGCCTGGTCCAACCGAACCATAGAAGGGCGACGGACCGACAACAACCTCTACCGCAGTGTCACCGTCATAATCAAAGTGGAAAAACAGGGGGGTCACCAACATCGCCCGTCAACAGACGAAGCAGAAACAGATCATCGCACCATCACAACATAGCAGTGATGGAGATGAACACCTACTCGATAATAGAGAGAAGGAGACGACCGCCTCAACAAGTAACAAAGGGAGGAGAGTGAAAGCAATCGACATCTTTCTCTCTCTACCCACATACTTAAACCTCGCAAATCGGGTAAAAACCCCAAAATACCAAAAACTTCAGTGTCCAATTTCGAAAGTAATAAAACCTCACTATTCCTTTCAATTGGTTTTTAAATATTATGTAATAATAATAATTGTATAGATCATGATCAGAAAATGTCATGAATATATGCTTTTATAATCATCATGTGTTTTGTCCAAGCTCAGGGAATTAAACTTCAACTTATAGTGTGGTACTATGCCATGTTTTGGACCTTATGTTTGTTAAGAGTGTTTTGCCCTCGGGTCACCTTTTTATTACTTCTAAACTTTAATGAAAAGATAAATTATGTTTTAATAATTTAAATTATGATCTATTGGTAAATAATAATTCATATTATTAGTTTGACGAATAATAATTTTAGTTGTTATTTTTATTATCAAAAGCAATCTTAGTAGCATATTATCGATTTAAAATCGATTTACACTTGATTTCCATTCATTTTTTACTTTATTTTGTTACATGTTTTCTTATTTTATTTACAATCATCATCGTAAGTAAAATTAAATGAAAATCAAATGTTAATCAATAAATGATTATGCTAAAAGGATTTCTCTTGGCAATGAAAATGAAAATGAAAGTTAGGATTATTAATGACCAACAAGTTATAATTGGAATTATAATTAAAGCCCGTTACACGTTTCAAAATAGGTTCTCCTCTTGAAGTTGCAAGTTAAAACATAGATAACTTAAAGGCACCTCATGATGTTATCTTTTATGTATTAATTATGTACAACTAAATTTATTGTTTCACATGATTACTATTATAAATAGTTTACTATCATGTGTATATTTCACAAAACACCTTCAGGTTTCAAATATAACAAGTGGTTTCTTTAGAATAGCTAAGAGATGGCTCTAACCGGAAAGCTAACCGGACAAATGGAGATGAGTTTAGGTTGGGATTTGTTATATGTTCTCCTATTACAAACCCCCAAAAAGATATCTTCCATTCGCCCCGATAGTCTTCATGGCTGCGATCTGATTAGCGGTGAAAGAGGCGCTGTTGGATCCACCATTCGCTGGATTTATACCCATGGTACCTTAGGTGAAATCCATTTAGCTTTGTTAGTATTTCCTTCATAATCACATGTATATAATACAATTATGATGTATGTGACTTGATTAGTAGATTATAGTCAATTCTAGCATCATCAATAGTAATCAATTGATTGACATGAATCATATTCACTCCTATCCTTTATTTTTTTGCTTATTAGATGGTAAGAAGAAAAGTTCAACACAAATAATTGAAGCGGTCGACTTGATAAACCACAAAATCGTGTTCAAGGTAATTGGAGGAGAGTTAGTAGAGATATACAAGACCTTCACTATAACATTTCATGTTGAACCAAAGCTGCTTAAACAGTTGGCTACTTGGACCTTTGAGTTTGAGAAGCCGGATGCAAGTGTACCGGATCCAACTTCTTTGATGGACCTTATGTGTAGTATTATCAAAGATTTGGATGTTCTTGGCAACATTATATAAATCTTTGAGTTCGAATAAGATGATGAAAGAACGTACGTAGATGCATATGTGCGTCTATAGTGCGCTAATAAGGTCATGAAGTATTTCTTAAGTAAAATTGCTGCATAGATGGATGTTTGCGATATTCATGTAACAATTCGGGTGTCTCTGGCTATTTCTTGGTTATTAATATTGTTTGTAACATACATGTAATAAACTAAATAAGGGTTTGATGTTTGAATTTTTATTGTGATTTTGAAGATTGTTGGTCTTATTTTATTGCCATCAATATCGCTTTTTACTATTTATTGCGAAAAAATATTACCATCAAAGAAGTAATTATATAGTGCCCGAAAACCCTTAGGATTTGTTTGGTTTGAGCTAAAAAATGGATGTAGAAATTAAATGAGTGAGTGAATGTAATGGATAACGAATCATTATTTTTTCTCTCATTTACTTACTATCACTTTTGAAAAATATTAAAAAATTATAGGTATTGAACAGTAATTATTTAAATATACCAATCAATAATAATATTTTATCTTTCCGTCACTCACAACCACTTAAAAACATTCAATATAATATAACAAATTACACTCACATATTTTTAAGAATTCCACTATGAATGCTATAATGTATAATTAAATTATACACCTCGGTCAATTCTCGACACCCACCCGACTGGTTTTGGTTTTTATTTATTCATTTTACTTTTAATTAATTTCCTTGGTGTTTTTCCTTTTACTTTTCCCCCTTGTATCACACCTACTTTTTTAGAGAGTTTTTAATCGTAAGTTTTTTTCTTTTTTTTTGTTTCAAACTTTAACTCTTTGATTATTTTTTGGATGTTTTCCGTTTTTGTTGATCTTATGCGACATTTTATTTTTATTTATACTTTCATATATATTTATTTAAGATCCACCAGTTAAATGTAAATTTAGATCGGTTTCTAGGCACTTTAATCATACGAGTAAACATTAATTTTAATCAAAGCATAAATATGTACATTGTTTGAAACCAAAGATCAATAGGTTTCACAAGATGGAGATCCCTAACCGGCTTCAAATCTATATTTTATCTATCTAAATTCAAGTTATAGTAATTTATTAACTAAGTCGACATGTAATGTTTTTCATCAACAAACAGAAGTGTAGACAAAAATAAATTGAACAAAGTCCTGTGAAAAAAAGAAATAGACCCCACTTGATTACATTAGAATTTTCACCTTCTGCAAATTAATTACCCAACATTAATTGATCATCTAAACAAAATTCATTCATTCAACTCATAGTAATACATCATACTTGTATGTTGTTACATGAATAAACTTAAGATGGTAATTAAGGATAAAGAAAGAAACCTCAAGAAGAACGGGCCGCCGGCAAAACTAGAGACCAGTAAAAGGAGAACCACGGGAGGACGGGGCTGCCGGAATTGAAACCGCAGAAGAACTCACAGGGCGCCACCACCGGTGAAGAAGCAAGAGTCGTCGGCGACGTTGGTGATTTGGCTGGGAGAAATCATAAGGGATGGGAGAATTTGGGAGTGAAACGATAGAGCTAGTGTTTTGATTTGGGTTTTTGGTATAAAATTAGATTTGTGAACAAAAAAACAAATTCTTTTTTTCGTTATAGAGACTACAAATAGTCTCTATAGATTTTTTTAAAAGAAATTACTCAATAAAAAAGAAAAGAAATTAATTTTAGTCTAATAAGACTAAATATCGTCACTATAATTTTTTCACAAAGCGCCAATTATTCTGCTGAAACGTTTAGCGACTAAACATCATCTCTATAGGGTTCTAAAAAACAAAAAATCTAAAATAGATATTACGGCTAAATGTAGTCGCAAATGATGAAGCTTTAGAGACAATATGTTTTCGTCTCTAAAAATTTAGTCGCAATCGATCAATTTTCTTGTAGTGATAGTTTTGTTTTTTGGTTTACACTTCTTAATTTGTTCATTGTGATTTTTTCCTTTAATTTACGTGTCGACGTAAATCGTATTCTAAATTGAAGGTTACAGATTTATAGCAGCATCAACACCACTGTCGCAACCCACGTTTACTTCAATTAGTTGAAAAGTGTAGGATCTAAGATCTCCTGTTTGATATAAATTTATATGAACAAGATGAAGAACATGATATGGGTGTGTGTAACATGAAGAACATATAGATGGAAGGATGGAAATCATAAGATACGCAAGAAGATACATATGATGATATGAAGAAGAAAAAGTGATGTATAATGAAGAAATAGTCTTTAGGTATACTAAAGTGATGTAGTCTTGATGAAAATCGACCAAGTGACGTAACTTTGAGAGATTTCACATCTAAGTTTCGTGACATTATTAAATTCACTATGCATAAAGATAACTTCATATATAAAAAAATACATCAATTGTTATAATTTAATAAAGATTAAAATGTTATTTTCGTCCCTAACGTTTTGTTGAATTTGCATTTTAATTGATTTTTTTGCCATGTCAGTTACTATAGTTTATCAAATATTGTCATTTTCATCCGCTCCACTAACTTCCTTAATAACTCCGTTAAATATGAGTGTATTTTAGTATTTTTGAAAACTCTAATTATCCAATTAAAACAAATTAATCAATTAATATTCAATTAAAGTTAAAAAACATATGAAACGACTAGTAAGAAATATTTTTTATATTTTTTATTTCATAGATTAATACTTTAGATTTGATCATTTTATTTTATTTTGATTGTATCTACATACCCTTTTCAATTTGGGTTGCTAATTAACTCAACGATAGAGTACTCGGCTTTTAAGTGCGGCTAGAATCTTTTACACATTTAAATGAAGCGAGGGATTCGTCCATACCATCGGTAAAGTTCGGAAGACCACGACTGGTCTTGAAAGGGAATGAATGAAAAAATAGCATGTCATAACAATTAAAAGTTCTGAGAATATTCTATTCTTTACGGAGCAAATCAAATTAATCAATTAATATTAAATTAAAGTTAAAAAAACATATGAAACGACTAGTGAGAAATATTTTTTATATTTTTTTATTTTATAGATTAATACTTTAGATTTGATCATTTTATTTTATTTTGATTGTATCTACATACCCTTTTCAATTTGGGTTGCTAATTAACTCAACGATAGAGTACTTGACTTTTAAGTGCGGCTAGGATCTTTTACACATTTAAATGAAGCGAGGGATTCGTCCATACCATCGGTAAAGTTTGGAAGACCACGACTGGTCTTGAAAGGAAATGAATGAAAAAATAGCATGTAATTAAAATTTCTGAGAATATTCTATTCTTTCCGGCTCGATACAAAGTGTTTGTTTAAAATTTAAATGATTTCAAGGGAGCAAATCAAAGTCAATTTCAAGGAGTATATTTTTTAGATTCAGTTAATCTTCATATTCTATTCTAATATGTATATTAAGTTTTATTGTGAGATTGATGTCTGTTGTTGTTACGTTTGATTTGATTGGGATATGATATTGTCACATTACGTGACAACAAAAAACATCCATCAAACAAAATTTGACAACAATAAATCTCAATTGAACAACGGTGCACTTTCGAACAAAATATGAATATCAACTGAATTTTCACAGCAAACCTCAATTGAACAATATAATTTAGAGTTAATTGAAACTTTTAAATCGAAATGTCTGGTTTCACTAGTCGTTTCAGGTTTTTTTAGTTTTAAGTAAATATTAATTAATTATTTTGTTTTAGTTGGATAATAGGGTATTGAAAAATACTAAATAACCCTCATATTTAACGGAGTTAGTGGAATGGATGCAAATAACAACATTTGTTAAACTACAATGACTGAAATGACAAAAAATAGTTTTTAGATTGAAATATAAATTTAACAAAACATTAGAGACGAAAATGACATTTTATTTTTTAATAAAAACTAACATAACTTTTAGCCATAATTAATTTATAGATACTAATAAAAGGATATTTTTTTTGTCATTTGTTATTTTTCTAAACAACTTTTTTGGCACTTGTCATTATTCTAAACATCCTCACTTTATTTCCCTCTAAAATGATATTAAAATAATTTAAACACTCAAATAATTTCTCTATCTTCATAAAAATTAATTTCGTCAATTGATACATTTTTTCTCTCATCTACATTTGTTTTAAATCAAACTATGTTTTTTTAAAAAAAAATTACTAAGAAATTAAAATTCATATATTTTCTAAAACATTAAACCTTTTAAAAAAATATTTTAAATCAATCATTTTTTAAAATAATTATAAAAATATGGAATTTTCTAAAAGCAGTTTTATTAAAACAACCAGAATAATTAGAAACTTAAGTTTTTAATAAATAAGTTTTTTATAAACAATAATCTTTTATAAAAAAAATCTTAAAACAAATATTTAAAAATAAAACTATTTAGATAAAAGAATTAAAAATAGTATAATTGTTTTATCTTTTGAACAAGTACGTATATATAATTTTATATATATATATTATATTAAAATATCGTACTGTAAATTTTCATGTTTATTACAAATTATAATCCGTTTAATAAGTGTGTTTTTAGACTATCTATATATTTATCTATTTATAACTTATATATTTGTTTATTTACTTAAAATAGTTATTCATATGTAATTATAATCATATATCTTCAAACATGGTTATGTAATTCATAAATTTTTATTACTAATTGTTTATTGTTTTATTTATTCAAACTCGTGTAATACACGAGATACTAGCCTAATATTAATAAAACAAGCATCATTACACAAAAAATTAAACGTCGCACGTGAACCTTTATCAGCCTCTCTCACCAAATCTTATGCTAAAATACGACCTGCATCTCTCGCTCTCATCGAATCTTATGTCGAAATAAGTTTTACCCTGAAAAATATCAAAGTAAAACTAATAAAAAAACAAAAGAAATTAATTGTCCATAAAATCTTTGCTAATTTTTTCATCAAAGTTGACATTGTTGGATAACTAAAAATCTTGAGTGACAGAAACATGTCATCTTGTTTAGGTTCTGGAGGACTAAATTTGTAAAGTTTTTATAGGAGTTTATTTATAAAAAATGAAAACTCTATGATCTATTATGTATTATTAATGAACTATATGCAGAATACAATAATGATAGTTATAGAATACAAGTAATCAAAATACAATAAAAATAATTAAAAAATAATACTTAACTAAATCGTATTTTCAAATTATAGTAGAGGTCATTATAGTAAACTCTAACTAATATATTTTATCTAATTTATACATATATGTCACTATAATGCCCTCCTTAAGTTAGATGCATGTTTTAATTAGATTGTTGCTTGAAAATATATAACGAAAAATAAAAAGTAAAATAAAATTCAGAGATGTCGACAATGATTCTTATTGTAGTGCTTCTAGGATCTTTGATTGCTATTTTAATCTTCTATGTTTTTATTATTTATTCTAATTGTTCAGGCTTGATACCATAACTTAAAATAAAAATAATAAACTGGAAGATCCTTTGTTGAGAACCTCTAATCAATAAATTTGCACAAGACATGAAGAAACTTTGTCGGGATCCTCTGGAAAAACCTCTGATAGGACGTTCTTATGGATCCTATATTACGAAGCAAACTAAAAAAACCTCTGATCAATCCGACAATCTGTTCATCAAAGGAATTCGTCCACTCATGTACCTCTTATGCTAATTCGAGTTCTCATCCTCTGATATCTACAGGCGGTTATGATGATTTATCCTCATAACGAAATGGGAGATTCTATATTTTTTGTAATGCACACATTGTATTTGTTGTCGGGTTTGTAATTTTGTTGAGTTGTGTAGGAGAGAACTTAAGTTTGTGAAAACCACTATTGTTGAGAGCTTTGTTATAAGGGGCACTTTGGTGATCTTCTTTGTAGTTGTGATCAAATTTGTAAGTGTCACATTGCAATTGTTTGTATTCGATTATGTTGTTCTCATCAAATTTATTAATATGAGCTAGACGAATTAAATCCTAATATTTTTTCTTTTATTTATTTTTATTATTTTTATTTTTTTGCAGTGGTGTTACCACGGTTTATAAAAATTTAGGAATAGTGTAAAATTTGGCTTTCTTCTGGTTTTAAAGATTTATGGTCAATGCCTTTATAGAATTTGTTTTGCTTTGATTCGGTGCCTTAATTATAAGATAAAATTTAATAAAAACATAACCAATGTATTTGTACAATACTTCTCTAAGGTAAAACTAAAGGAATAATGAAGAAAGAAAATCGTCACATAAGAGGAATGATAAGGGAAAATGAGCAACAACCAACCAAGATTTAGTTACCCTTGTAATTACATTTTGACATAAAATTTATATCTTTTAAGCGAAAGCATCTTCCTATGTACAATTTTTTATATCGTAAACAAATCTCAAAAACTAGCATTTCGTACCTTGTAACACCCGGATATTTTCTTTGAAGCCGACGAAAGAAGAAAAAAAAATAAAGTCTAAAGTCGGGGGACCAAACTTGCCAAAACAGGAAAAAGATTGGATGAGTGGGAGAATAAGAGGGGAGGGCAGCCCACACCCTCCCCACACTTGCAAAATTCTTCCCAAAGAGATGAGAGAAGAAGAAAAGGGAGAAAAAGGGGTTTCAAGCTTGGTTTGTGTGGATTCGAGCGTGAAAGTTGAAATGTAACGGGTTAAATCGAAGCTCTACGTGTCGGTATTGTTTGTGTGAGTTCTAGGACCCCTCTTTTACATGTTTTCAACTGATTTGAGGCTGGAACACATAGTGAAACCCGTTTTTGAAATGTGTGTGTTTGACCCGTGTGTATGTGTTTGTGTGTGATGCGAGTGGTGTTTGATTCGGGCTTGTGTGTGCTTGGATGGTGTTATGGTATGTTTTCCAAAGGTTTAAGATGGTTGATTTGGGCTTAGAAGAGGTTTGGAAGAGTTTGGAGGTCGAAAATGGCAGATTGGGTTCGGGATGAACTGCATTCTGCTGAATGTCATGCGACTGGAGGTCATATGGCCGAAAGAGATGCGATTGAGGTCCATACGCATGCCAGTCATGCGATTGAGGTTCATTCGCATGTGAGTCATGCGACTGGAGCCCATACACATGCCAGTCGTGCGACTGAGGGTCATTCGCATGGGGAGTCATGCAACTGAGGTCCATACGCCTAGTTCCATCCGCATTAGGTCCATTCGCATAAGTCTTCATCCGCATTAGGTCCATTCGCATTGGTGTTCATTCGCATGATGTTCAGTCGCCTGGGAGACCATGCGACTGAAGGGTGCCCATATGCCCAAGTAGGGCCAGTGTACCCGAGGAAAACGTAGTGTATTTACTGACTTTCGGGAGAAAGTGCGGATGTAAGTTTTGACGTGGAAGGTTCTCAGGAGTTCATATAAGTTGACTTTTGAGGTCATAGAGGTTATGTTAGGCATAGATGATATTGATTATGTATGATGTTGTATGATTATGCATGATGTATGTTATGTATATATGATGCCCTGTATGATGATATTGAATGTGTATGTTGATGTTCCTTATTATGATATATGTTTATCTTCCCGTGGCTTTACGTGTTATGTTAACGAATAAAATGAAAGTATTATGTAACGTAAAGTGGAAGATAATGAAAAGAGGAACATGATGAATGAATGCATGCATTAATGAACGAATGAATGTAAGAAAGGCTTGCAAGCAAATGTATGGAGGTGCACACCCAATGAAGGGTGTTAGCTCAACGGTGTCCGGGTTAACTACCCCGGAAGGATGCACACTGGGGTCCAATCTTTGTGATTGACCATATGCATGGGATCCTTGCCGCTTGCCCTAGGTACTGGAGTCAGCTTCGTGCACAATGTTCGAGGTCTATGATAGACCTCAGGCCTAGTTACCCGCTTCGTGCACAATGTTCGGGGTATAGCATATGGCATTGATCCAGAATGAAAGAGAAAAGATAAATGGTGAATGTACTTGCCCTAGGTGCTGGAGTCAGCTTCGTGCACAATGTTCGAGGTCTATGAAAGACCTCAGGTCCAGTTACTCGCTTCATGCACAATGTTCGGGGTAATGTACATGTCATCGAAAGTAATGAACGTACGAATGAAAAAATGAAAGTATGAACGATTAATGAAGATAGTAATGATATTATCTATATGTACGTATGAAGTATGATCACATGAAAGTAAATAACGGTTTTAATTAAAGAAAATATGTTTTATTATAAAACTAGAACTCACTCAGCAATGCTGACTTTTATGTGTTTCCAGTTGGCAGGTAATGGTTGCTGAGGATGGCACGAGGCGGCTACTCAGCTCTTTTGGATGACATCCATATTTATAATGCTTTTGTGATGTAATGCAACATGTA
>BJCM01208246.1:0-21227 GCA_018326385.1 Flaveria bidentis
TAAACCATCACAACTACTGAAGAGAACTTCTTCAGCTGTTATGACAAACTTCTGAAGACTGTCTTCAGCTGATGTCTTAAGACGTCTTCAGCTGTTGTCTTCAGCTGATGTCTTTAGCTGTTGTCTTCAGCTGATGTCTTCAGCTGTTGTCTTCAGCTGTTGTCTTCAGACGTTGTCTTCAGACTGTCTTCAGACTTTGTCTTCAGCTGTTGTAGACTTCTTCAGTTGTTATGATGTCTGTGGGACTTAAAGGTTTTTCTGATCTGGCTCATTGGTTCTTTTGGTCCAACAATGTATACACTCGAAATCTTATGAACATTAAAAGCCCTAATATCAATTTCCTTATCATAATCATCTTGATGTTCAATCAGAATCAAGTTGATTCTAGGGTTTATGTCGAATTTGTGGATTTTGGTAATTAATGTTTTTAAACATTTTAACTGCACTTTAAACCACATTCGGGCTTCTGCCCAACTTGTTACAATAGTTACCAATCACCCAAGGGACCCAGGTTCAACCCCGGGTACCCTCATCCCTTTTTAATTATTATATTTTTTTTAAATTCTCTTAATTGCATAAAGTTTTAATATATTATTTAGTTAGAATTATAATTACCTTGTTAACTAAATTATTTAAGAAATTATTAAATTAATATTAAAGGTTTTATAAACTTATAACTCTTGAATTTAATAAACTTTGAAAGAATAAAAAGGCTATAAAAGCATTATTAAGTCTTTTATATATTATAAATATATCATAACTCAAACTTGGATTATTGTAAAACACATTAAACCCTCATGTTACAAATACTTTAATTAGTAATTATACAAATGATTATTGTTGGAGCATATATTGTTATATATAGTGTGTCCGTCGCTTATCGAATAGTCTAGGCTTAATGTAATACACCTGATATGTTGTAAACACATGAAACTGGGTCATTCGCAGGAGCATATGCGAATGAGACTGAGAGATGCGATTAGGACATTCGTAATGCTGAAACAAAATTGTAATTGTCAAAAAGCCAAGGAGCCAGGTCAAGGCAATTGTACCATTTCTGAAGTTCATTCCCGAAGTTCTCAAAGTTCCTAAGAAGATTGAAGCTTCTATTAAATCCTCAACTAAAAGTAGATCTGATAACGAGATCAAATCTCCAAAAAAATTCAATCAAATCATAAAAGATTTCAGAGAAAAACAAAGGAAAAGCTCTATTGATTCAAAAGTCAAAAGTTGAAACCAAATCCTCACCTTCATCAAATCAAAAGCAAGGACTTGGTTTTGACATTTTTTCAAAGAACATATCATTAAATTTGAAAAAGAGATGAGTAAAAGCAAAAGGAAACAAAATCAACCTAAAAAGACCAAACTAAATAGAATGTGAAACAATCTAGTGAAACAAAATTGGCAAATGTTGTTTCCTCACAGATAACAAAGACTGTGCCTAAATTAAAATCTGGTAAATCAATTGAATGCTTAACATCAAGATCAGAGTCAAAAGACAAAAAGATGTATTGTGACATTGTGACATGTCAAATCACAAAACAAATGAGTGTTATTTCAACTAATACCGCTCAATTTGTGACATGAACAATCACTAAACCTAAAATGGTTATTTTGATAAATATTGTTTAGTCTGTGATATGACCAATCACAACACATATGTTTATTCCTTCATCAATTTCAATAGTGAAGCCCATCTCACCAATTTCAATAGTGAAGCATAAAACTAAAAGTTCATCATACAATAAAAAACTAGGGTTCCAACTTTTAATGATGACTTCAATTATCAAAGAGGCATAAAGAGTGTCAAAATAAAAAATAATCAAATTATGAAACAATCACATGATTTTCATTCAAGATATAAAACAAAAATTGTTTTTGAAAATAAAAAACATGTCCAATCTCAATACAGAAACAAAGACCAGAGATTTGACTAATTGTAAGGCCCCGTCCCAGGACGCTCACAGCCGGTCGATCATTGCACATAAAGTCATATAATTTACATTTACCATTACTAAAACATTGTAGCGGAAACACATTAAAGCCATTTCATATCTTTATAATTGCTTTTGCCAAATATTACATTGTTGACAAATTACAAATTAACTCGTTGCATTACATCGCAAAAACATTATCGTTATACAAAATGGATGCCATCCAAAATAAGCCAAATAGCCGCTCGTGCCATCCTCAGCAATCAATTACCTGCCAACTAGAAAAACATAAAAGTCAGCGTTGCTGAGCGAGTCCTAGTTTAGAAATAAAATACACTTTACTTTCGTTTAAGACTTTTCTTTACTTTCATACGTGATCAAGCATTATACATACACATAGATAATATCATGATTATCTTCCTTTACCGTTCATTAACTTTCATTCAATGTATGTTAACATTTCTTTCGTTAACTTCGATATTGTACCCTACATTCTTTAACCATCTTTCATTCATTCATAATTTCATTCTTTCATTCTTCCCAGATCAGTGTTATCAGCTATACCCCAAAAGTATGCACAAAGCTAGTACTGAGCCGATGATCATAAATGACTTCCAAAACACACGTAGCCTGGCGCCATCATCTAGGCAAGCGACAAAGATCCCACTTGTATGCAACACCCCAAAACATAGGCACGAGGCGGGTACTGGGCCAAAGATCATAAATGACTTCCATAACGCACGTAGCCTGGCACTAGCACCGGGGCAAGCATCTAATAGCATCCATGTAACCTATACATCGGGCCAGTCACAAAGACTAGACCCCTGTGTGTATCCTTACCGGTTAGCTAAACCACACACAGTTGAACAAATAACATTTTAGAGTCGTGCAACTCTTTACATTTTCTTGCAAGACTTTCCATTACACCATATATTAATGCATGCATTCATTCATACTTTACATTCCTCTTTCCATTATCTTCCACTTTACATTACATAATACTTTCCATTTACTTTCATAACCATACCACATAAAGCCACGGAAAATAAATATACATAATAAGGAACATAAACATAAACATAGCCATACATACGCATAACATCATCATGCACATCATACATGACATATCATACATCATACACCACATGCTACCTCATAAAGTCAACTTACCTCACCACTGGGAATATCCCAAGTCAAAGGCTAAACTTTACATTTTCCCCAAAATTCATAAAATTATTCTAAGTCTTAGGTGCATGGGCACTATGTAGGCGCATGCGGAACACTTAGGTGCATGGGGAACTTCAGGCTCATGGAAACTATTTGGGCGCATAGCCCAACACTTAATCATTTTAGGAAAATTCTAGGGGCATGAGTGCCTAGGCGCATAGGCTTTCTGGGCGTTTGGAACACTTAGCCAAATTCAGCCATTTCCAAGCGCATGGCTACTATTTGGGCACATGAACTATTGGGCGCATCGGACACTTAGGCAGTTTCTAACCATTGCGTGCATGGGCCATTTTTAAGCATATGGGCAACCAACACTTACAATATCATCCTAATTCAGTCCCAATCATCATACCAACATGTTCTAACCTTAGTTCAAACATCCTAAGCAACAAAATATGAACATAACATCATCAAAACACCCAAAATCATAACCCACCTGCATACTCACATACACATACATACAGGTGCAACACCCACTTAAATAAAAACATACATACATGCATTTCCAGCCCCCAAAATCGGTTAAGAATATAAAAAGGGGGTTCTAGAACTCACCTTTGACAACCTTCGAGTATGACTTCTTCAAACTCGTTTGCAAATGAGTTCAAACACCAAGAAACCCACCAACACACATACCCAAATACACATAAGTAAATAACTGAGGCATAGGCCAGTCAAGAACATCTTAAAAACACCAAATCTTACCCTGAATTCGACTTCCTTCTTGTTCTTCTTCAATATCCGAAACTTGCTCTTTCTTTCTAGAAAATCCGGTTGAAAAGTGTGTGTGTAAACAACATGGGCGGCCATGCCACCTTTACCACCCACTTTTTGAAACTTTTGTCCTTTTTGACCCTTTAACCCCTCAACTTGGGTTAAATTATGTTTCTTTCTTTTTCTGCACATTTATTCTTTCTTTCTCGTCTTTAAAAATAACCGGGTGTTACACTACTTTTTTGACTCTTCTGATGTAATTGATCAGATGAAATAAAAAGGGAACAATTATAAATTCATCAAAGCTTCATATTCTAAACCAAAAGCTAAAGGAAAGTACCAAGAAGTGACTATCATGAATAGGAATGGGAACCCAAGATCATCATGTCTTAGGTTCCATATTCAATTAGTTCTTTTTGCTTGTAGGGTCGTCCATACAAGTCCAATAGTGTGTGGTATGTGGATAGTGGATGCTCCTAACACATGATAGGTGACAGTTCTCTCTTTCATGATTTCAAGCAAATTCAGGGAACTACTATGGAATTTTGTGGATATTCATAAGATGGCATAATTACAGGTGAAGGATATGTGACAAATGGGCTACTGAGCTTTGATAAAGTGAACTTTTTCAAGCAACTAAAATTCAATATTCTCAGGGTGTCTAAGATCTTGTGACAAGAAATATTCCACTCACTTCACAAACACTCATTGCTACATTCTCAAACCAAGATCTCAAATTCCCAAATAATAGGTTGTCTTGAAGACCCTGAGGAAGAATAATACATATTTCTTAAACCTTAATTCTGCAATACCTATAGAAGAAACATGTATGTTGACAAAAGCTACATTTGATGAGTCACAACTTTTGCATAGACGTTTGGAACATACAACTTTCATAAACATGAATAGATTGGACAAATGAAACTAAGTCATTGGTTTACCTCAAAAAAAATTGCACTTCATTAACTACTGTTCAGCATGTCTCAAAGGAAAACAACTCAAATGTTCCCACAAACCAAACCTTGTGAACACAAACAATTCTCCATTGAAACTTCTTCATATGGATCTCTTTGGTCCAACTCATGTTATTAGATTTGGAAAGAAACAACATTATTTGATGATCGTTGATGACTTTTCAAGATTCACATGGGTCTTCTTTTTTACTTCATAAAAACAAAGCATGCCAAATAATAAAAGATTTTATTGATAATGGGAAGGAATTCAAAAATGAAGATCTAAGTTCATTTTGTTCAACCAAAGGCATTGCTCATCAATTCAGTGCATTTAGAACTCCTCAACAAAATGGGGTAGCTGAAACGTAAAATAGAACACTGATTGAAGCACCACGAACAATGCTAGCAGATGCTAAACTGCCAAGTACCTTAAGGACAGAAGTAGTTAACATATTGCAGGATCGGTTAATGTCACTTAACACTTTGTTTTTCTCTCAAACTCACTTGAACTACACTTGGATGAAGGCAGAGTCTATAAGAGTTTATCATAATATAACAAGTAGTAAAGAACACAAGAAATAATTTTCAAGGTACTTGCATATATAGCTTCTCAACTCAAAGGTTACAAGACTCTTACAAGCATTTTGTTATGAGTTACAATGAGAAACTATATATGATACTACCTACAGTCGAATATACTTTGATACTAGCTGGGATCCTATAATTAAAGCAAATACTACAAATCTATTGTTTAAGGTATCTCAGATAAAATCTTATCTGAGATATGGTAGTCAGGACATGTCCCTGACTTACCTTTTGTCACCAACTAAAGTGGGTAACTTGTACTATCATAAAAAGTGAACATTAGGATAAAGTATGGTCAACTACATGGCTCTTTGAGAAAGCACCATGCAGTATCAGAGCTCTACAGCGAAGTGTCAGAGACCATAATTATGTCCACCGGTTCATAGCGTTGTCTTCTGAAGGTTAAATAGCTTCGGAAGAATGAGTACTTCCGAAGCCACTTATACTTCGGAAGAGGCTGCTTCTTCCAAGGCTTGAGAACTTCTTCTTTTCTTCATACTTCAGAAGTAGTCTTTTGATTTATTTATCTTGGATTTGATCTTCAGAAGTAAGGTCTTTGACTTCGGAAGTAGAGTTTGTCTTTGGAAGTTGATCTTTCACTTTGTCTTTGGATGAACTCTACAACCTTTGGAAGTTCCATTCTTGGCTTCGGAAGCCTTTGTAAGTAGCACCAAAATATGACTAAGTGATTTGGTTTTGGTTGCACCAGCCTTCTTCTTGATCCAACAAACTCCCCCTAGGGTGATGCTACCAAAACCTCACTTGTTTCTACTCCTCAAAAATTTCAGTACCAAGGAAAGTAGATAGTTGTCAGTTTCTTTGTTCTTTCCTGATGTGGTGTTGAGAAGTTTGTATAAATCTTTAGTTGACATGAACTCAAGTCTGTCACCTTGAATAATGTGTACTCTTTGTTGTGACCCTCTGAAAAAAAGAGTTAGTTGATGGGAGCTATAATCATATTCCCATCTAACTATAGGTTCCAATTCAGGACCCTCCACTATCTGTAGAAAGGCTGTGCCCTTGGTAGGAGGTCTTTCCTTGTCTTCCTTTCTTTTCATCTTCAACTCTTCTTCAATCATGGCTTTTGCAGTTAACTCAACAAGATGAAGACTGCTGAGATGATTTCTGATGAGAGCAGCAGTTTTAGAGTTGGAGGGGCTTGAGAATGGTTTCTCTGCTAACTGAGCAATATGAAACCTGCTAGAGTGTAGCAGAGAGGTGGCATTCAGTCTGTTGACTTCACCATTCTCCCTTTCCACAACAAAGTTGTGAGTGGCTTCATCGAACCTCCACTGGAGTATTTTCTTTCTAGGCACAAGAGGCTGACTAGGGATCTTGTCCTCTTTCTTAGTATCCAGCAGAGTCACCAGCTTCCTTCTTAGTCTCTTCTCTTCATCATTCAATAAGTCTGAGTTAAGGCCTAGAAGTCTTGCAGCATGGTCCAGTGTTCCTCTAGGCAGATCAAGAAATTGATCTCTTGTGAGGGAACGTGAAGATCCATAAACATAGGATAGTTTGATAGAGTCTTCCTCATAAGAGATATCCCTCAAAGTCATGCAGTTGGTGAGAATTGTCTTGATTGCCTTGAACTCCTTGAGAGAGAGGTGTTTGGAAGGCTGAAGGGATGACTTGGAAGGTTGTTTGGTAGGGTGTGGTGTGGTGGTTCTGGTAAGTGTTTTAGGTTGAAGGATGGATAGTTTGGGTGGTTGAGGAAATGGAATAGATGAGGGTGGAGGTGTGGGTTCAGGGGTGAAAGGTTCAGTTTTGATGGTGAATAGAGAGGGGATAGGTTCAGCTTAGGGTTGAGTGGCTGGTGTGAAGGTCATCCCTTGTACCCTTGTGTGCATCTCTCTCCTTTTCCTCAAACAGATGTCAACCTTGATTTCATTGACAATCCATTGGAGTGTCCTTTCAGACATGGGACCCACCTCCCTTCTAGAGATTCCATGAGCTTGGAGATATTCTTTCATCCAAGCTTTATCACCGGTCTTCTTGGTTGTAGTGACCCTTGCTTCTTCTTCCTTCTTCTTCTTCTTCTCTTTCAGCTTTTCTCTTGCAGCTCTTTTTCTCTCTTCCTCTATTTGATCCTACTCTTTGTTGAAGAGCAAAAGGATCGTTTCATCATTGTGTGGAGACTTCTTTGAAGAGAGAAACCTCTAGAGGTTAGGAAATCTATCCTTTCCCTCCTAAGCTGTAAATCAGCTTCCATCTGTTCCTTTTCCTTTTCTTCCTCTGAGGCCAACCTTGCTGCTTCCTTTTGCAGCCTGGTTGCCTTTTCTAGTTCCACCAACTCCTCTAATGGTAGCAGGAGTGTTTCTTCATTGACAGCTCCAAGTTGAATGAGTTGGTCAATTATCTCTTCTCTTGTTTTATTGTTGACAGCCTCCTGGTTGGCTGTAACTGCTTTTGTACTGGCAGCTAACAACTTCCAAGTTGGAAGTATTCCTTTTTGTTTCAACTTTTCAATATTCTCCTCTTTCTGAAGCTCTCCCGCAGTCATTTTCTTCTTCCCTTTGTTATCCTTTGAAAAGCTTGACTTTGGTGGTTCTTTGAGAGTGGATTCTGATTGTGAGAGAGGTAGAGAGGGTGTTTGAACCAGAGGTTGGTCAAGAAAGTCCTCACTATTTACCTCAGATTCTAGTTCTAGAATTGCATCTGTGATGATTAGTTCATCGGACAAAGAGAACAGTCCTTCTGTAGCTTCTATTTCAGCTTCGGAAGATTTTGGTTGTTTTTATGAGGCTTTAACTTCTTCTTTGTAAGTTTAAGGAGATGCAGATTTTGTCCCAACTGTTTTAGTTGCTGGGCCATTAGTCCTCTTTTCCCCTTCAAATTGAATCTCAGGTTCCATTTGGACCTTAGGTTGACCAACTTCTCTTACAATGGTAGAAGATGCACTTAGCCTCTGAAGCTCTTCTGCTCCAAAGTACATCATGGCAGTATCAGGACTTTGCTGATCAATAGAGGATCTCAACAGAAACTTGGAAAAGAGTCTGTAGAGATCTTTGAGCATCCTTAGGTCGATTTGAAGCATAACTTTGGATGGCTCAGACAAAGTTTTGAAGGGAGCTGAAAGTGTTGAAGTTGAAGTTTGGCTCTGTGGGTCCTCAAGTGTTTGTCTCTGATCACTCTCCCCCTTTTTGATAGCATCATCTTGAGAGCTAGATGAGCTGGAGGAAGAGGTCAAGGAGACTTGAACATGCACATGCCTAATAGATCTCTCAATCTATTTCTCAGCTAGTTGAGCCTTGAGAGTGTCAATCTCAAGTTGCTAAGTGGCAAACCTTTCTTCTAAAGTCCTAACCTTTGTTCAAGGTTTGAGACTTTAGATAGTAGGTCGTGTATGAAGAGTTGCATGCTTCCCTCATCTTCTTTTGAAGAATCACGGGGAGATAAGGTAACATACCTAGTATGTTCAGCTTCACCACCAGATGTGGTTTCTTGGCACCCTGGTTTGCCCTGCTCAATGATGTCTCTTTCAGAGTCATCAAAAGGCATGGTTGCCGCAGATTCAGTCTTAGAGATGTTACCACTGTCCATTGGGTCCGATGATGCACCTTTTTTAGTCACAGCTGAATCTGCATGAGTCCCCTTCACATCAGTGGGACTCACCTCAGTAATGGGTTGCTGATGGGGGCTAGAGATAAGAGGTTTCTCTGAGCTCTGTTGATATTTGAGAGGGTGTTGTAGATCAACTTCATTGCCATGGAGAGACGTTATCTCTTCATCGGTTTTGAAGAGAAGGTCAATGAAAGATAAGGAGGTTAAGCCTACTGACTAGGGACCTTGGTCAATGTCTATAAGCATTGAGCCTCTTGTGGGGCTGTCCCTTGTTGGCTGCTCAGAAGAGTACAAATACTTATTCTGAGGGCTGTTGGCTTGGGTTTCGAGCTCATGGGTTTGAGACTGAGGAGACTAAAAACCCAAATTGAGGTCAAATGAAAAGGATGGTGAGACCTTAGATTGAGTGGGAGCCCATTGTTCCACTCTAGTCTTTTTGGATTGAACCAAAGGAGTTTGTTCAATCAAAGTAGATTGAAGAAGGGTTCGTTTGGGGCAGCTCTTGTATGTGATGGTGATGGTATGAGAAGTCAGTGTAGGCATTGTGGAGGCAGTTGCTGGTGTGGGTTCATCACCTGCGGGGTGAACAGTGATGTCACCAAGAGCTATGTGCTCAATCATACCTGGAAGTAAAGAAGTGTACCTTCCAGTGAAGTTGGTGGATACCTTCTTCAAAATCTTGAAGATGGTAAGCCTTATTTGAGGGACAATCAGAGCAGCTACACAGACAAGCTAACTCTGGTCCAGCTCACAGTTGATGATGTGCTGAAGAAATCTAGGATACATGAAGAATGTGTCCCTCTGGAGATTTCCAATAAGATTGGTTAGCACAAATCTTGAGTAGTTGAAGCGGAGACCTCTCACCAATCCATGAACTAAGCCTCCTAGTTCATATGGGATTTGATCCCATCCCTCATATTTGTTTGATAGACAGTGGAGGACAACATGCAGGAGGAACTTCTAGTTGTAGGAGAAGTTGAATTTGTAGATAGTCGACCTGCTCACATCTCCACCATATCCCATGAGGATGTAAGTGTTGTCTAAATCTGTTTTGGGGAACTCTGTAGGAGCACCATCATCATGAAGCTCAAGATTCTCCTTGATAAGTTGTTCAGTGATAACCAACTCTTGTCCACAAATGCGGGATCTTATCACACGAATCCCATTTAGGGTTTCAACTTGACCATTATCCCAAAATTCGGCCATGTGATTGGAGTAAACAGTGGGATTAATGGTAAGGGTTGTGTAGTAAGCTGATTGGGTGAGAAAGAAGATGATTGAGAAGTCAGCATCTCTTGAAGAATTTAGAAATGCGACCTGGTTGTGCTGAGGGTTGAGTGCCATTTGACAAAGGTGAATGAGGATGAATTTGAGGTTGGGTAAAGTTGGAGTGAAGGAAATTTTTAGGGCAGTAAAATTAAGGTAAGAAGATGAAAGTTAATAGTTAGGATTATTTAAAAGAGGGTGGAAAGGTGATAATGGAGGTTAGGATAAGGTGATGTGATGTTTTAGTGGACGGAATGACAGTGGTGGTAAGGTTTAATTTAGTTAAATAATCCGACATCATTAACAAAATCTTTTCTTTTTATAGTGTGGGGCCCAAGAGATTTATGTTACACAGTAAAATCTCTTTTCCGAATATAAAACAATTCCAAAGGTAATTTGTCTTCCGAATGCAACTCTTACTTCCGAAACAGTGGTTTTGCTTCCGAACGTAAAGATTGCTTTCTGAATGGAGAGATTGTGTAAGCTTCGGAAGTAGATCTCATATGAAATCAATCACTTTTTCCGAGACTAAAAACTCTTCCAAGAATAAAATTATCCTAGGAGAAATTTTGCTTCAAAAGAGATGAAAATAACTTGCGATGGTTAATTTCTCTTCGGAAGAAATTTATACTCAGAAATTTTCAGAGAGATCTTTTGTAACCGGGCTTAGATTGTATTGACATAAGACATTACATGTTAAAAGGTTTTCAAAAGAGGTAACCTAAACAATGTTTATCATCCCAATAGCTGTTATGAGATACTTAAATATTTGTTCATCAAAAGCTTTGGTTAACAAATCAGCATATTGTTCATTTGAATCAACTTTGATTAGCTTAATCAGATTTTTCTCTTTAGTATTTCTAATGAAATGGTACCTAATATCAATATGTTTTTTCTTGGAGTGCTTCACCAGATCCTCAGTGATGGAGATAGCACTGTTGTTGTCAATATGGATAGGAGTACTCATAAAGTTGAATACATAGTCTAACATCTGATTCTGAATCCACAGTAGCGGAGCACAACAATTTGCAGCAGCAATATATTCAGCTTCAGCAGTTGATGTAGACATAAAGGATTGCTTCTTGCATTTCCATGATATCATCCTTCCACCAAGAAATTGACATCCACCTGATATTGATTTCTTGTCAATGTTGCAGCCACCGTAGTCACTGTCAGAGTATCCATGATTGAAATCATTGTTTCTATGATACTAGAGACCTAGTTTAGGTGCTCCTTTGAGGTATCTGAGGATTCTCTTGATAGGAGCTAGGTGAGACACCTTTGAAGCAGTCTGATATCTTGCACAGATGCAAGTGGAAAACATTATATCAGGTCTACTGGCTGTGAGATACATCAGAGAACCAATAATTGCCCTATACTGATGTTGATCAGTATCATCCCCCTTATGGTCAGGACAAAGATTGTGGTTTCTGGGTATGGGTGTCTTGGCTGGCTTACAATCTTTCATCTCAAATGTTTCTAAGATATTAGTAACACACTTAGATTGATTGATGAAGAACCGTTCCTTCATTTGCTTTACTTGAATTCCAAGGAAAATGTCCATTTTTCCCATGGAACTCATCTCGAACATTTTCTTCATAATGCTTTCAATGTCCTTACACATTTGGTCATTTGAAGAACCAAATATGATGTCACCAACATAGACTTGAACAAGCAAAATGTCCTTTTCTAGACATTCTAATGAATAGAGTCTTGTCAATGGTACCTCTAGTGTAGCCATTCTTCAAAAGAAACTGAGACAAAGTCTCATACCACAACCTAGGTGCTTGGTGCAGCCCATATAGAGCTTTATCCAATTTGCACACATAGTTGGGGTGTTGTGGGTCTTCAAATCCTAGAGGTTGGCACACGTAGACATCCCTATCTATATCCCCATATAGAAAAGCACACTTGATATCAAGCTGGTAGACAGTGAAATCCTTGGATGCAGCATAAGCAAAGAAGATCCTAACTGCCTCAAGTCTTGCAACAAGTGCAAAGACATTAGTATAATCGATTCCTTCCTCTTGGGTGTATTCTTGAACCACTAGTATTGCCTTGTTTTTGATAATCAAGCCTCTATCATCTCTCTTATTTCTAAAAACCCATTTAGTGCCTATAGGTACTTGACCAGATGGTAGCGGACATAGGTTCCAAACCTTCTGTCTCTTGAATTGAAGCAGCCCCTCTTGCATCGATTCAAGCCAACTACTATCTTTGAAGGCATCTTCCACCTTCTTGGGTTCCATCTGGGATAAAAAGCATGAGTACAAGCAGACATTCCCATGACGAGTCTGACCTCTTGTTCTCACACCTTCTGAGACATTCCCTATGATATTCTCAGTTGGATAAGTGTTATGAATCCTAAGACGAGGAATCACTTCCAGTTGCAAAGATAGATCCAGGTTGGACATATTCTGCTCAGGAACCGGAACACTTTGTCCAGCTTTTGTTTCAAAGTCATTCAATGAGGATAATTGAATGAATGAGGAACATCATCAATGGTTGGATATGAAGTTGCATTAACAGTTGTATGTTCCTTCTAGATGCTTCTTTCATCAGCTTGGTGTTGTGTAAGATCACCTGATAAGTTTTAAGGATCAGCATGTGATTCACTTGTTGAAGCTTCACTATTCCTTGACATAGTTATACTATCTGATCTGTAAATATTAGAAGCTTGATTTGTTGCAGCTCTTGAAGAACTTGGAAGAGGTCTGGGTAGCTCAAATTGTTGATTAGCATCAGCAGCAGCAACAACATCATTTTGAACCTCTGTTCCAACTGAAACATTCTTACAAGATGGTTTAGAATAGTTTGGAAACAATTCTAAATCAAATATAGGATCAGATCCATTACCCTAAACACAAGGATTGTGCTCATTAACGACTATATTGGATGACTCCTTAAATTGTTGATTCTTAATGTTGTATACCCTATAAGCTTTAGAGTTAGAAGAGTATCCAACAAAGATAGCATCATCCGACTTTTCAGCAAATTTTGCCAAATTGTCCTTTGTGCTAAGTATGGTACACCTGCTACCAAAGGACCTTAGAAAGCCAATGAACGGTGGCCTCTTATTCCATATCTCATAAGGGGTTTTTTGTAACACCCAGATATTATTTTAGTCAAGAAAGAAAAATAAAGTGAAGGAAAAGAAGGAAAAGAAATAAAACCCAAGTCAAGGGGTAAAAAGTGTCCAAAAGGACAAAATGTTTGAAAAGTTGGTGATAAAGGTGGCAGGGCCGCCCATCACCCTTTCTACACACAAAATTCTCGGATTTTTAGAGAGAGAGTAGAAGGAAGAAAAGAACTCACGGTTTTGAAGAGAAACAAGAAGAAAAGTGCGAACTCAAGATAAGAAATCATGGTTTAATGGTGTTCTTAACCGGTTATGTCCACGAGTTTGTGCTTATGTGTGTTTGTATGTGTTCGGGTATGTTTTAGTGGGTTTCTAGGTGGTTAAATTCAATTTGCAAACGAGTTTGGAAGAAGCCATACTCAAGAGCTGCAAAGGTGAGTTCTAAAACCCCTCTTTTTACACGTTTTAACTGATTTTGGGGCTGGAAATGCCTAAATATACGTTTTCATTAAACTGGGTTTCGGATCCGTATGCTTGCTATGTTGATGTTATGATGTGATGTTGAGGTATGTTTATGATTAGTGATGTATTGGCTATGTTTCTGTGGCTTAAAAGGTAAGATTTAAGCTTTGAACATGTTAGTCAGTGATTGCGAATGGAAATCTGATGTTTAGGGCTCATATGTTTAAGATTAGAATATGCCTAAGTATGCAAAAGTTAATGCGGATGAGCAATGGGAAGAAATCCGGATAAACAATTAATGCAGATGAGTATTAACGGCTAAGTAAGTCAATGCAGAAGAGCATTGACTATGTATGGGAAAGGCGGATGAAAGTCAATGCGGATGAGCATTGATTAAGAAAGGCAAATGCGGATGAAAGTCAATGCGGATGAGCATTGACAAAGTATATGAAATGCGGATGGAAATGCGGATGAGCAAGTCTAAGTATTGGAAATGCGGATGGCAAATGCGGATGAACTATAGAAAATGCGGATGACAAATGCGGATGAACTATAGAAAATGCGGATGAACTATACCAAAAGCGGATGAGTAATACCAAATGCGGATAACAAATGCTGATGGAGCAGGGGAAATGCGGATGAACAGACACCAATGTGGATGAACACTTAGAATATTTCTAACTTTTTGGAGAAAAAAAGTGTATTTTAGGCTATGACATGGGCGGTTCTCGGGGCTATGTATGTTGACTGTTTGAGGTCATAGATGTTATGATGTATTACTGATGTTTATGCATGATGGTATGTGGGATGTATGTTATGTATGTATGATGCTGTGGTATGTGTTTGTTTATGTTCTTGTTATGTATGTTAATTTTCCCATGGCTTTACGTTGAATGTTAATGAATGAAATGAAAGTATTATGTAACGTAAAGTGGAAGATAATGAAAAGTGGAACAAAATGAAGAAATGCATGTATTAATGAATGAACGAATGTAAGAAAGTCTTGCAAGCAAATGTATGGAGGTTCACACTCAATGCGGAGTGTTAGCTCAACCGTGTGCGGGTTAGCTACCCCATGAGGATGCACACTGGGGCTTAATCTGTGTGATTAAGCAAATGTACGGAGCTTCACACCCAATGAGGGGTTGTCAGCTCAACTGTGTGCGGGTTAAATACCCAATGAGGATGCACACAGGGGTTCAATCTTTGTGATTGACCAAATGTATGGGGTCCTTGTTTTTTAACCCTAGATGAATTGCTTGGTGCTCTAGAGGGGGGTTAAGCACATGACAGGACCTTGATGGTAATGAATGATAATAAATGTACGAAACAAACGATGATGAAGATAATAACTATTATCAATGTGTACGTATGATGTGTGATCACATTCTAAAGCCTTTTATGGTTGAATGAAAGTGAAGAACGGTTTTAAAAGGAAGAAAAGTATGTTTTATTATAAAACTAGAACTCACTCAGCAACGCTGACTTTTTATGCATTTTCAGTTGGCAGGTGAGCATTGTTGAGGATGGCACGGGGCAGCTACTTGGCTCTTTTTGGATGACATCCATTTTTATAATGCTTTTGTGATGTAAGGCAACAAGTATTTTGTAACATGATGAAGATGTATTATTTTGCAAAAACCTTTATAATGAAATGAAATGTCATTTTAAATGTTTTCGCTGCAATGTTTATTTAAGATAAATGTAAATATATGTTTTATGTGCGATGATTGTCCAGCTGTGAGCGTCCCGTGAACGGGGCCTCACAAGTTGGTATCAGAGCCAAAGTTTAAGTGAAAAGGGTAAATTTTTAAAAGAAACCTAAACTTAAACTGAGAATGGAATGGAACGGGAAGGGATGCATGTCCGAGTAGCTGCGTGCCATGAGGTATTTTCGTAATGTTAACCGGTATTACGTGCGCATGTTATGTGGTTTATGTGATGTTTGTAGATTTAGATACTAATGTAGTCAGGATAGGTAATGCTTGGAGTATGAAGAGTAAACTAAGTGGCTAATCACAACTGGCCACTGTAATTAGGGACTTACTATACTTGACATGAACTGAGCTGTTCCATTGAATGACCATGTTGGTGTTTAAATCTTTTAGTGTGAGGTAGAGGATGGCTGCTGGTAGATCATCAAAAGCTTCGCGTGGTGGTGGTGGACGTGGTGGTGAACCACGGGTCACGAGAGGAAGGCCTAGAGTTCAAAAGGTGGTTTATGAAGAACCAGAGACCCCTCACACGGAGAGTGGAGATGAGAGTGCTAATCTGAGAGCCTCAATAAAAGATGCGGTTGTGGAAGAAGTTCATCAGGTCATGCAGACAATCTTACTATTTGTGGTGAGCGAAGTTATCAAGGCTATGAGAGAAGGTGAAAGGAAGGAGAGAAACAGACCTACGGGTGAAGGAAGACAGCCCAAGACCGAGACGGTTATGTCTGATGACGAAGAGGAGGAAGAAGAAGAGCATGCGTCAGAGGCGGCACGAGGCTGTAACTACGGGGCATTTCAAAGGTGTAAGCCCCCTACTTTTGATGATAACGGCACTACTGCTGCTGCTCACCGATGGGTGAGTGAAATGGAAGTTGTTTTGAATATCAGCGAGTGCCGAGAGGACCAGAAGGTGAAGTTTGCTGCTCACTCATTTATGGACTCAGCTCTATGTTGGTGGGACAATATTGTCCAAGCTGAGGGTAGTCGGGCTATTGGGAGGATGAGATGGTCTGAGTTGAAAAAGCTGGTGATTGAGGAGTTCTATCCTCATAGCAAAATGGATAAGGTGGAAAGGGAGTTTCTGCAGTTAGAGGCGGGAACGATGACACATCAGTAGTACACTAACAAATTCAATGAGATGGCACGTCTAGTGCTGGACCAAGTGACACCCATGTCACGAAAAATCAAGCGGTATATTCATGGCTTGCCAGCGGAATCTGTAGGCACATGATCGTTGCCCGACCGAGCACGTTTAGGTCGGCAGTTGATATGGCAGGAAGATTGTATGACGAGCAAGAGGTGGTGGTGGCTGAAGTGAACAAGAAGGGTAGTGGTGATCGAAACTGGAATGGGAAGAGGTTTGGTTAGGGTGATGCCTCGACGGGTAGCAAGAAGGCACGGGTGGAGGACTGCCGTGTGGTCACCGCAGGTGCAGGATCAAAGAGGTGTGACAAATGTGGGAAAGAGCATTCGAGGGAATGCAAGTGGAGATCAAACGTATGTTTCAAGTGTGGGAAGCCTGGTCATATGGCTAGAGATTGCAGGGGTATGAGGTGTTTCAACTGTGGGGAAAGTGGTCATATGAGTAAAGACTATAAGAAACCGAGGGCTGAGGGTTCTGGAGTGAAAATGAGGGGAAGTGAGGACCGAGGGCAAGCGCTAGAGTGTTCACGATTCCGCAGGAGGAAACTAGAACGGACCCTGATGTCGTGTCAGGTACGTTTATATTAAACCAAACTTTAGCCTTCGTGTTATTGGATTCTGGTGCTAGTAAAAGTTTTATTTCTGCTACTTTATGTGCTAAACTACCCGTTAGTAGTAGGAGTGTTGATGCGCCCTTTGATATAGAAACTGCCATAGGTAAGTCTACCAGAATCTCTGAGCTGATAGAAGAATGTGATGTGGAATTAGGATGTCATAAGTTTTTGGTTAGACCATTCGTGATGGCCTTAGGTGGTTTCAATATGGTTCTTCAAATGGATTGGTTAGCGGACTACAAAGCGAACATTGTTTGTCGCAAGAAGATGATTCTTTTGACAGCGCCCGACGGGAGTTCGGTAACGGTTTATGGGGATCGGGTCACGACGATCCTAAAAGTAATCTCAATGGCTATGGCAGGAAAGTGTTTGAGGTGTGGATCTAACGCTTACTTGGCCTATGTGAAGGATGTGGAAACACCAACACCACAACTATCCAATGTCCCGGTTGTGTGTGACTTTCTGTATGTGTTTACCAAAGACTTACCAGGAGTGCCACCTGATAGAGAGATTGAGTTCCAGATCGATTTGATACCAGGTGCCCAACCTGTTGCCAAGGCACCATACCGATTGGCTCCGACTAAGATGAAAGAGTTGATGGAGCAATTGCAAGAGCTTCTTGATAAGGGGTTCATTAGACCAAGTAAGTCTCCTTGGGGTGCTCCAGTACTGTTCGTGAAAAAGAAAGACGATAGTATGAGGATGTGTATAGACTACCGTGAGTAGAATAAGTTGACGATAAAGAACCGATCCCCCTTACCGAGGATTGATGATTTATTTGATCAGCTCCAAGGTGCCAGTTGGTTCTTAAGAATAGATCTTCGATCGGGCTACCACCTGCTGAAGGTGAAAGAACAGGATGTTCCTAAAACAACTTTTCGCATGCATTATAGTCATTATGAGTTCCTTGTTATTTCATTTGGTTTGACCAACGCGCTAGCTGCTTTTATGGATCTAATGAATTGAGTGTGTCGGCCAATTTTGGATAAATCAGTGATTGTGTTTATTGATGATATTCTGATATATTCGAAGAGCGAGATTGTGCATGCCGGTCACATTTGGGAAGTATTGGAGACGTTGAGAAAGGAGAAGTTGTACACCAAATTCTCGAAGTGCACATTCTTGTTGCGCGAGTTTCAATTCTTGGTTCATGTGGTGAATCCTGACGAGATTATGGTGGACCCGGCAAAGGTGGAGGCGGTGATGCAATGGAAGTTTCCAAAGACGCCATCCGAGATTCGTAGTTTCTTGGGTTTGATGAGCTACTACGGAAGATTTATCCAAGACTTCTTCAAGATCGCTTCTCCATTAACTAAGTTGACCCGGAAAGATGTAAAGTTCGTATGTGGTCAAGCTCAAGAGAAGGCGTTCAAGGAATTGAAAGCGAGGTTGACTCAAGCTCCTATTTTGTCATTACATGATGGAAGTGAAGATCTGGTGGTTTATTCTGATGCTTCCTACTCAGGGTTGGGGTGTGTGTTAATGCAGAGATGGAAGGTTATAGCCTATGCATCCCGACAGTTGAAGGTTCATGAGGTCAATTATCCTACTCATGACTTGGAGCTAGCAGTTGTGGTCTTCGCGTTAAAGATTTGGAGGCACTATCTTTACGGGACGAAGTGCACCATATTCACTGACCACAAGAGCTTGAAGTACTTCTTTGAACAAAAGGACCTAAACATGAGACAGAGATGATGGTTAGAGCTCATAAAGGATTATGACTGCGAGATCTATTACAATCCGGTCAAAGCCAACATGGTGGCGGATGCCCTTATTCGAAAAGAGAGACCCGAACCGATTCTGGTGAAAGTATACCAGAAAATCATGATCTCTGATGTGATGAAGCAAGTTAAAGAGTTTCAAGATGCGGCATTGAAAGAAGATCATCTTAACTCGGAAAGAATGAGAGGTCTGGTTGGGGATTTGGGTGAAAACACACTTGGCGTTAGGGCCCGATTCAGGCGAATGTGGATTCCTCGTCATGGAAATCTACGCATTAAGATAATGGATGAAGCTCACAAGACTCGATACTCCATTCATCCCGGTGCCACAAAAATGCCTTACTTGCTTACAAGTGAAGGCCGAGCATCAAAAGCCGTATGGAAAGATTCAACCTTTGGATATACCAGAGTGGAAGTGGGAGCACATCACCATGGATTTTATCACGAAGCTACCGTATACCGTGAAAGGGTATGATGCTATATGGGTGATTGTTGACCGCTTGATAAAGAGAGCTCACTTTCTACGGATCCGCGAGACATATTCATCAGAGAGGTTGGCTGATCTATTCATCACGGAGATTGTAACTCATCATGGTGTACCAGTGTCTATTGTGTCGTATCGTGACACTCGGTTTGCATCCAAATTTTGGAAGAAATTCCACGACGCTATGGGGACGAGGTTACACATTAGCATGGCTTATCATCCCCAGACTGATAGTTAGTCAGAGAGGGCCATTCAGACATTGGAGGACATGCTTTGGGCATATGTTATCGATTTTGGAGGATGTTGGGATGACCACTTACCGGTAGCTGAATTCTCATACAACAACAGTTATCATGCCAGCATTGGTATGCCCCCTTATGAGATGCTATACGGTAGGAAATATAGAACACCCGTTTGTTGGGGTGACATTGATCAGAAAGAGTTGGGGAGCGTCGAGGTGATCGAGGCTACGACTGAGAAGCTTGAAAAGATCAAAGCCTTCATGAAGGCAGCCAAAGAAAGACAGAAGTCGTATGCTGATAAACGACGCATACCGATTGAGTTTAAGGTGGGTGACCGGGTTATGTTAAAGGTCTCACCTTGGAAGGGTATCATCCGATTCCGAAAGCAGGGAAAGTTGAGCCCAAGGTATATAGGACACTTCCTCAAGTAGGAATTACAAGATGAGTTAAGTAGAATTTACCCGACATTCCATGTATCTCATCTGAGGAAGTGTTTAGCGGATGAAGATATGATTTTTCCACTAGAGGATATCGAAGTGCATGAACGGCTCAATTATGTGGAGCAACCAGTGGCAATCGTTGATTAGAAAGAGAAGAGGTTGAGAAATAAAGTAGTTCCTCTTGTGCGTGTACAGTGGAAGCATAGAAAGGGATCCGAGTTTACGTGGGAAACAGAAGAAGAAATAAGACAACATTACCCATGATTCTTTGAGGAATGACAGGTTTCGGGAACGAAACCTATATAAGGGGGGTGGACTGGTAACACCTAGATGTTTTTTTAGTCAAAAAAGAAGAATAAAGTGTAGCAAAAGAAGGAAAAGAAATAAAACCCAAGTCTAGGGGTAAAAAGTGTCCAAAAGGAAAAAATGTTTGAAAAGTTGGTGATAAAGGTGGTAGGGCCGCCCATCACCCTTTCTACACACAAAATTCTTGGATTTTAAGAAGAGAGTAGCAGCAAGCAGAGAACTCTCGGTTTTGAAGAGAAACAAGAAGAAACGTGTGAATTCAAGGTAAGAATTCATGGCTTTATGGTGTTCTTAAACGGTTATGTCCTCGGGTTTGTGCTTATGTGTGTTTGTATGTGTTCAGGTATGTTTCAGTGGGTTTCTAGGCGGTTGAATTCAATTTGCAAACGAGGTTGGAAGAAGCCATACCCAAGAGCTGCAAAGGTGAGTCCTAGAACCCCTCTTTTTACATGTTTTATCTGTTTTGGGGCTGGAAATGCATGAATGTACGTTTTCATTAAACTGGTTTTTGGACCCATATTCTTGATTGTGTGTATGTTTGTTAGAACCCTTGAAAGATTAACATTTAGTCTTTTATTGTATGTTTTATATTTTGTACTAGTATAGGGACTAGTTTTGTAAATAGTTAGTTCCTTAGTTTCTAGTATAAATAGCTTAGACTAGAGAGTTGCTAAGCAATTATTGAGAGATTGTGTGCTTGAATTGTTAACTACTTTCTTACTCTTGTAATTGTCTTAGCTATATCAATGAACTGTGAATTTGTTGATATTGCTTGAATTGA
>BJCM01208249.1:0-10288 GCA_018326385.1 Flaveria bidentis
GAGGCATCTAGCAAAAGACTGCAGAACATCACCGAATATGGTGGCCCCAGTCAACGCGGTTAACCCCGCCGGGAATGTCAGGGGCTGTTGTGAGTGTGGAAGCCTTGATCACTACAGAAACATGTGCCCCAGGCTGAATCAGGCATCGGGTCAGCAAGGGAACAACCAGCAACCGGTGATGGCCATAGCTAGAAATCAAGGCCCGACAAACCAAGGAAATACAACTCGGGGACGTGCATTTGTCATTGGAGCCAACGATGCCCCTCGGGACCTAAGTTTTGTCACGGGTACGCACCTACTCAATAATCATTTTGCATCTATATTATTTGACACCGGAGCAGACAATAGCTTTATATCTTCTGAGTTTGTGCAATTGCTTGATTTGAGTCCTAGTAGGCTAGAAACTAGGTACTCCGTAGAAATGGCCAATGGTAGGGTTGTTCAGGCTTATGAAATTATTAGAAAGTGCTTGTTGATATTGGAGGACCATGCCTTCGATATAGACTTGATACCCTTTGAGTTAGGAAGTTTCAACATGATTGTGGGAATGGATTGGCTGTCGAAACACGGAGCTGAGATTGTCTGTCGGGACAAAGTAGTACGAATCCCCATGCCAAACGGGGAGGTACTCAAAATACAAGGAGAACAACCGGGAAGAAGTCTAAAGCTTATTTCCTGCATGAAAGCACGCCGGAGTTTACGAAAACAGTGCTAAGCTTTTCTAGCTCATGTGGTAGAAATGAAAGAAGAGGAGCGGAAATTGGCAGTATTCCAGTGGTACGGGAGTACCCAGATGTGTTCTTTGATGATTTGTCTGGTTTGCCTCCTCCACGACAGGTGGAATTTCATATAGAGTTGGTTCCTGGAGCTACATCGGTAGCAAAGACGCCATATCGGTTAGCACCATCTCAGATGCAAGAGTTATCTAGTCAGTTACAGGAACTACTAGAGAAGGGTTTTATTCAGCCAAGTCACTCACCATGGGGAGCACCGGTATTATTTTTCAAAAAAAAGGATGGGTTGTTCCACATGTGCCTCGATTACCGTGAGTTGAACAAGTTAACAGTGAAGAATCGGTATCCTCTCCCCAGGATCGACGACCTGTTTGACCAGTTGCAGGGAGCTTCGTATTTCTCCAAGATCGACCTTCGTTCTGGATATCATCAACTAAGGGTTTCGACGAGGACATACTGAAAAAAACGTTTAGAACTCATTATGGGCACTATGAGTTCTTGGTCATGCCATTTGGGTTGACGAAAACACCAGCTGTGTTTATGGACCTAATGAATCGGGTGTGTAAACCTTACCTGGATAAGTTTATGATCGTGTTCATAGACGATATACTTATCTACTCTCGATCGAAAGAAGATCCTGAAGAACACCTTCGGGCAATACTGGAATTGTTACGGAAAGAGAAACTTTCGCCAAGTTCTCGAAGTGTGAATTCTGGTTGCGAGAAGTGAAGTTTTTGGGTCACGTGGTTAACGAGGATGGGATTCATGTAGACCCCAGTAAAATTGAAGCGGTGAAGAAATGGGATGCACCCTAGACACCTTTAGAGATACGACAATTCTTAGGATTGGCCGGGTACTATCGTCGCTTCATCGCGAATTTTTCAAAGATTGCTCAACCGTTAACTCTGTTGACTCAGAAAGACAAGAAGTTTGATTGGGGACATGCACAGGAACAAGCATTCCAAACGTTGAAAGAAAAGTTGTGCAACGCACCGATATTGTCCCTCCTAGACGGAACTGATGATTTTATGGTATACTGCGATGCTTCACATCAAGGATTGGGATGTGTACTAATGCAGAAGGATAAGGTGATTGCCTACGCTTTGCGACAACTTAAGGTGCATGAAAATAACTACACAACTCATGATCTTGAGTTGGGTGCTATAGTATTTGCACTCAAAATATGGAGGCATTACCTGTATGGAACCGAATGCATCATCTACACAGATCATAAGAGCCTCCAGCATATCCTTGATCAGAAGGAACTTAATATGCATCAGCGACGCTGGTTAGAGCTTTTTAGTGACTACGATTTGAAATCCGGTATCACTCGGGGAAAGCTAACGTGGTGGCTGATGCCTTAAGCCGCAAAGAACGTGTGAAACCACTACGTGCTCGAGCTTTGGGATTAACTATTCAAACGAACTTGAAAGTTCAAATCCAAATTGCACAAAATGAGGCGTTGAAAGAAGAAAACCTTGCGGGAGAAGAATTCCGAGGGTTGGATAAACAAATGATTTGCAAGGACGATGGCGTACAGTACTTCATGGATCGTATATGGGTACCCAGATGGGGAGGTGTACGTACATTGGTCATGGATGAAGCACACAAGACGCAATATTCTATTCATCCTGGTGCCCACAAGATGTACCACGATCTTAGGATCTGTACTGGTGGCGAGGCATGAAGAAAGACATTGCTACGTACATCAGCAGATGCTTGACATGCTCGAAAGTTAAAGCTGAACATTAGAAACCATCATGATTATTACAGCAACCTGAGATTCTCGAGTGGAAATGGGAGAACATAGGTATGGATTTTATTACCAAACTCCCTAGAGCGAGCAACGGGCATGACTCGATATGGGTCGTAGTGGATCAAATGACGAAATCAGCACATTTCTTGCCGATTCGAGAAGACTACAAAATGGATAAGTTGGTGAGATTGTACATAAAAGAGGTCGTGACGAGATACGGAGTGACGGTGTCAATCATATCCGATAGTGACAGCCAATTTACTTCACGATTTTGGGAGACACTATAGAAAGCGATGGCCACTCGACTAGATATGAGTACCGCCTATCACCCTCAGAGCCAAAGTGAACAAACTATAAAAATGCTAGAAGACATGCTGAGAGCGTGTGTAATCGATTTTTGTGGTAGTTGGGACACTCACTTACTGTTGATTGAGTTCACATACAACAACAGCTACCATACCAGCATTGGGTGTGCTACGTTCGAAGCATTGTATGGAAGAAAATGTAGATCACCCGTTTGTTGTGCCAAGATTGGTGAAACTCAGTTAACAGGCCCAGAGATCATTCAAGAAATAACCAACAAGATTTTCCAAATCAAAGATAGACTAAAAGCAGACAGAGATCACCAAAAAAGCTATGCCGACCACCGTCGAAAGCCTCTAGAATTCAACGTTGGGGATCAAGTTTTACTCAAAGTCTCTCCTTGGAAAGGAATTTTCCGGTTTAGAAAGAAAGGGAAGTTAGCCCCAAGATACGTTGGACCATTCGAGATTACAGAAAGAATTTGTCCAGTGGCTTACTGATTAAGGTTACCACAAGAACTCAACGGCGCACATGATACTTTCCACATGTCGAACCTCAAGAAGTGTTTGCTTGATGAATCACTTCACGTACCAATCAAGGACAACAAGATTGATGAAAAGCTTCATTTTGTTGAGGAACCCGTTGAGATCATGGATCGAAAGGTCAAGCAATTGAAACGCAGTAGAATACCAATTGTTCGTGTGAGATGGAATTCAAAACGAGGGCCAGAGTTTACATGGAACAGAAAGATTAGATGAAACTAAAATACCCACATCTATTCGAGGATGACAATCTTGGACCTAACTCCAGCTGAATATCGGGACGAAATTCTCTCAACTGGGGGATACTGTGACATACGTCACCTTAAGGTCCGTCAATTAACATGATTATCCGTTAACTTTCTTTGATCGTTCATTCCTCATCATTATTAACTCATTGTGTGGATATAATACTTGCTTTATCATCCTTGTGCTTGTGCTTTCATCATGAACATATGCTATGCCTAAAACTTTTACAAATTTTGTCGTCGTTATCACTAAATTTATATCGGTTTTAAATAATATTATTGTCATTAATAATACCATTTTTAAGTTACCAATTATCATTAAATATAATTTTATCATCAATATAATTAACCTATGAAAGCCGTTTACAACGGAAACAACTTTAGGAACTCGAGGGCTAAGTGCAGGGACTAAAATTGACATTTTGCAAAGTTTGGATGGGTACAAAAACCCCATTTTCCCAGCCATTCTTCATTCTTATTCACTTCTTCTTCTTCATTCTTCTTCACTTTACATATCCTTCTTGCACCAAAACCACCCCGTTTCGTCTTGTTTTCGTCGTCTAGACTTCATCTACAACCTAGTCTACTCCATCCTTGCAGGTAGACGACCTTGGTTGTCCCTTTCTTGCTCGTTTTACTGTTGTCCATTTCTAGGGTTTCGGGTGTTCGGGTTCAACCCGAACATAAGAGGTTGTGTGGGTGCGTGTGATGTCTTTCTGCGTTTGCTTCTTGTTTGTGTATGTTTGTAGTGTGTTTCTGGAAGTTCTTGTTGTGTAAAACTCATGCTCAGGGCAACCAAAGGCTGCTCTGCACTTCCGCAGTCACGAACCTGCAGTTCAGGCGACTGGGTCTGTCATGCGACTGTGTCGTGTGACTGAGTCGTGCGACTGGGTGAGTCAAGCAACTGAGTCATGCGACTGTGTCATTCGGGCGACTGAGTTGTGCGACTCGGGATGTCATGCGACTGAGTCGTGCGATCGAATGAGTGTGTGCGATTGAGTCATTGCGCATGAATTTTGTGTGCGATTGAGTCAATGCGGATGAATGTTGTGTGTGATTGAGTCATCCGACCGAATGAATGTATGCGACTGTGCGTGTATATCACGACTGAAGGCCAATCGTATGAATGAAGGTTCAGTCATACGAATTAAGGTGATTTGTACGAATGATGGTTGATTCGTGCGTATGGGGGTTAAGTCATGCGACTGGGTGTTGTGTGGTACGACTGAATGCCAGTCATGCGAAGCAGAATCCTTATAAGATTTTAAGATTTTATGATAACACTCTGTTTGATGACGAAGCAGAATCCTTATAAGATTTTATGATAATATACTAAGTAAATCAAGAAAAACACACGAGAATAATTTTCTAGATACATGTATATATTACTTCTCAACTCAAAGTATTACAAGACTCTTACAAGCATATTACATGAGTTTTGATGAGAAACTATATATACTACTACCTACAGCTAGATATACTTTGATACCAGCTGGAAACTTAAGACTAAAGCAAATACTACAAAGCTAAAGTTAAGGTATCTTAGATAAAGTATTATCTAAGATTTGGTAGTCATGACATGTCCATGACTTACCTTTTGTCACAAACTAAAGTTGGCAAATGTACTAATTGATAAGGTGTGAATAGTGGATTAAAGTATGGTCAACTACATGGACGTGTGAAAGTGCCATGCAGTATCTCAGAGATTTCTAGCGAAGTGTCAAAGTGATCATACTTTTATGCCCACCGGTTCATAGTAGGTACTTTTGAAGCTTAACTGGCTTCGGAAGAACATGTTTTTCTTAAGCCACTTATACTTCGGAAGTAACTACTTATTTCATGTCTTTGTTTGGTCTTCATACTTTGGAAGTTGTAGTCTTCAATTCTTTTAAGTGTTGAACTTCGGAAGATCGGAGACGTTGCCTTCGGAAGGTGAAGTTTGTCTTTGGAAGTTCCTTTAGACTTGACTTAGGAAGTTTAGATTTTGTCTTCAGAAGTGTTGATATTGTCTTCAGAAATTGTTTATTAGATGTACCCAAAATTGTCTAAGTGTTTGTTTTTGTTGCAGCAGCCTTACTTGATCCAACAAACTCCCCCTAGGTAGATGCTACCAAAACCTCACTTGTTCTTGCTCCTCAAAACCTTCAGCACCAAGGAAAGAAGATATCGGTCTGTTTCTTTGTTCTTCCCAGAAGTGGTGCTAAGAGGCTTGTACAAATAATTTGTGGATAGGAGATCAAGTCTGTCACTTTAAATGATATGTACCCTCTGTTGAGTCCCTCTAAAGAGAGTTAGTCGATGGGAGTTATAGTGATACTCCCATCTAACTAATGGTTCCAATTCTAGGTCTTCCACTATTTGTATAAAAGGACTTGCCTTTAGTGGTTGACCTTTCCTTGTCTTCCTTCTCTCTTTGCTTCAACTCGATCCTCTTTAATCTTAGTTGTAGCAGTTAGCTTGGCAAGATGAAGGCTACTTAGATGGTTTTTGATATGAGCAGCTATCTTGGAGTTGGAGGGACTGGAGAATAGTTTCTCTGCTAACTCAGCAATATTGAATCTGCTTGAGTGTAGCAGAGAAGAGGCATTTAGCCTGTTGCTTTCTCTATTCTCTATCTCCATAACAAAGTTATGAGAAAAGTCATCAAACCTCTAATGGATGATCTTCTTTCTTGGCACAAGAGGCTGAATAGGAATCTTGTCCCCTTACTTTGTATCTAGTAGAATCACAAGCCTTCTTCTAAGCATCTTCTCTTTATCATTTAGTGAATTAGATTTGAGGCCTAGGAGTTTGACATCCTGGTTTAGTGTTCCTCTAGGAAGATCAAGGAAGTTCTCTTTTATAAGGGAACATGAGGATTCATCGATGTAAGTCTGCTTGACAAACCCCTACTCACAAGAGTTATTGCTCAATGATATGCAGTTGATGAGCTTCCTCTTGATCTCCTTAAACTCCTCTAAGGAAAGAGGCCTAGATGGTTAAGAGGATGACTTGGGTTTTTTTCGGCAGATGAGGATAAGGTTTGGGGTAAGGTTTTAGGTTTGAGGATGGGTAGTTGTTGTGGTTGTTTGGATTAAGTGGGTGAGGAAGTGGGTAGTTGTGGGTACGGTTGATGATCTTCTTTCTTGGCACAAGAGGCTGATTAGGAATCTTGTCCCCTTACTTTGTATCTAGTAGAATCACAAGCCTTCTTCTAAGCATATTCTCTTTATTATTTAGTGAATTAGATTTGAGGCCTAGGAGTTTGACATCCTGGCTTAGTGTTCCTCTAGGCAAATTAAGGAAGTGCTCTCTTATGAGGGAACATGAGGATTCATCGATGAAAGTCAGGTTAACAAACCCCTCCTCACAAGAGTTATTGCTCAATGATATGAAGTTGAAAAGCTTCCTCTTGATCTCCTTAAACTCCTCTAAGGAAATAGGCCTAGATGGTTAAGAGGATGACTTGAGTTGTTGTTTGGCAGATGAGGATAGGGTTTGGGGTAAAGTTTTAGTTTTGAGGATGGGTAGTTGTGGTGGTTGTTTGTATTGAGTGGGTGAGGAAGTGGGTATGGTTGATGATATGGGTTCAGGAGTGTATGGCTTAGAGGTTCGTTCGGTTTTAATAGGGAAATGAAAAGTGGTAGGTTCAGGTTGTGGTTGTGGTTGTGGTGTTGGTGTGAAAGTCATACCTTGTACTCTTCGGTACATATCTTTCCTTCTTCTTGAGCATATGTCAGCCTTGATTTCATTGATAATACGTTGTAGGGTCTTCACTAACATGGGTCCAACCTGCCTTCCTGAGAAGCCATGGGCCTTGAGATAGTCTTTCATCTAGGTTTTATCACCCATCCATGGCAGCAAGCTAAGTTTCATCTTCCTTCCTTCTTATTTTCCTTCCATTTCTCCCTGGAGACCCTCTTTCTCTCTTTCTCCATTTGATCCTGTTCTTTTTTTACAAGCCATAGGATCGTATCATTGTTGTGAGGAGCAAGTTCCTCAAGAGCAAATCCTATGGAGCTCAGGAAAGATATCCTTTAGCTCCTAAGCTATTGATCAACTTCCTCCTTCTTTCTCAAGTTTTCTTCTTCTAAGGCTAATCTTGCTACTTCTTCTTGTTCTCTCAGCAGTAGGGTTGCCTTTTCCAGCTCAATCAACTACTGAAGAGGTAAGAGGAGCATTTCTTCACTTGTAGCTCCCATCTTGACAAGCCTATCAATTACCTCCACCCTTTTCTGATTATTGATAGCCTCTTAATTGGCTAGAACTTCTTTTCTACTTGCATCTAGTAGTTTCCGAGAGGGGAGTCTTCCTTTCCTTCTTAACTTTTCTAACATTTCCTCCTCTAAAAGCTCTTACACAGTCAACTTCTTCTTGCCTTTAACATCTTCAGAAGCTTTAGACTTTGGAGATTCTTGGGCAAAGGATTTAGGTTGGTGGGTGGTGGCTGAAGCATATGATGATGATAGTGTTTGAGTGATGGATAACTTGAAAAAGTCCTCACTATTCACCTCAGATTCTAGTTCGGGTATTGCGTCTGTGATGATAAGATCATTGGATAGTGAGTATAGCCCTTTCACATCTTCCATCTCAGGTTTGGAAAATTGAAATCGTTCTTCTGTAGCTTTGACTTCAGCTTCGGAAGTCTGTGGGAATACACTATTTGTCCTAACTGTTTTGGTTTTTGGGCTATCAGTTTCCATATCCCCTTCGAAATCAATCTCAGGTTCAATGTGGACCTTAGGTTGACCAACTCCCTCAATAATGGTAGAAGGTGTATTCAGCCTCTGAAGCTCTTCAGCCCCAAAGTAAGCCACAACAACATCTGGACTTGGATGCCTCATTGAAGATCCCATTAAGAACATGGTTAGAAACCTATTTAGATATTTGAGCATCCTTGGGTCCTCTTGGAGGATGATTGTAGGAGGCTTAGGAAAAACATCCAATTATTAAGTAGGATATCTGGAAGAGAGCATTGAAAGAGCTAAGCTTGTAGACACCATGTGTGTTTGTCTCTAAACTTTCTCCCCCTTTTTGGTAGCATCATCTTGAGGGCTAGATTAGCTAGAGGAAGAAGTCATTGAGACCTGAATTTGTACATGCCTAACAGATCTCTTGGTCTGTTTCTTAGCTAGTTTGGCTTTGAGATTTTCAATCTCAAGTTGCTGAGTGGCAGGCCTATCCTCTAAAGTCTTAACCCTTAATTCAAGGTTTTATACTTTAGTAAGTAGGTCGTTTATGGTGGACTTCCCTAATCTTCTTGAGAAGAATCATGGGGAGATGAGGTAACATACCTTGTATGTTCATCCTCACCACCTGTAGGGTTTTTTGGCTCCTTGGTTTCTCATGCATAATGATGTCTCTTGAAGAGTCATCAAGATGCAAGATTTCTGTAGATTCAGTCTCAACAATGTTACTGCAGGATCGATTTATGTTACTAACACTTTGTTTTTCTCTCAAACTCACATGAACAACACTCGGATGAATGCAAAGTCAATAAGAGTTGATCATAATATAATAAGTAGTAAAGAACACAAGAAGTAATTTTCAAGGTACTTGCATATATTGCTTCTTAACTCAAATGTTACAAGACTCTTACAAGCATGGTTTATGAGTTAAAATAAGAAACTATATATAATACTACCTACAACTGGATATACTTTGATTCCAGCTGGGATCCTATAACTAAAGCAAATACTACAATTCTAGAGTTAAGGTATCTTAGATAAAGTCTTATCCAAGATATGATAGTCATGATAGGTCCATGACATACCTTTTGTCACTAACTAAAGTTGGCAACTGTGCTATCTAACAAAAGGTGAACAATAGAATAAAGTATGGTCAACTACATGGCTTTTGAGAAAATGCCATGTGGTATCTCAGAGGTCTGCAGAGGATTGTCAGAGACCATACGTATGTACACTGGTTTATAGCAGTGTCTTCCGAAGGTTAAATGTCTTTGGAAGAACAAGTACTTCCGAAGCCACTTATACTTCAGAAGAGGCTACTTCTTCCGAGGCTTGAGAACTTCATCTTTCTTCATACTTCAGAAGCAGTCTTCTGAATTCATCTTCTTAGACTTCATCTTCAGAAGTAAGTTCTTTGACTTTGGATGTAGAGTTTGTCTTTGGAAGTTGATCTCTCACTTTGTCTTCAGAAGAACTCAACAACCTTCGGAAGTTCCATACTTGACTTCGGAAGCATTTGTAAGTAGCTTCAAAATTTGACTAAGTGATTTGGTTTTGGTTCCACTAGCCTTCTTCTTGATCCAACAAACTCCCCCGAGGCTGATGCTACCAAAACCTCACTTATTTCTACTTCTCAAAACCTTCCACACCAAGGAGAGTAAGTATTTATCAGTTCCCTTGTTCTTCCTGATGTGGTGCTGAAAAGAGTTAGTTGATGGGAGCTATAATCATAGTCCCATCTAACTATAGGTTCCAATTCAGGACCCTCCACCATCTATAGAAAGGTTGTTCCCTTGGTAGAAGGTCTTTCCTTGTCTTCCTTTCTTCTCAACTTCAACTCTTCTTCAATCTTGGCTTTTGCAGTTAATTAAGCCAGATGAAGACTACTAAGATGATTCCTGATGAGAGCAACAGTTTCAGAGTTAGAGGGGTTGGAGAATGGTTTCTCTGCTAACTCAGCAATATCAAATCTGCTAGAGTGTAGCAGAGAGGTGGCATTCAGTCTATTGACTTCACCATTCTCTCTTTCCACAACAAAGTT
>BJCM01208253.1:0-11344 GCA_018326385.1 Flaveria bidentis
TCATGTAGATCCCGGCAAGATTGAAACAGTGAAGAAATGGGATGCACCCAAGACACCTTCAGAGATACGACAATTCTTAGGATTGGCTGGGTACTATCATCGCTTCATCGCGAATTTTTCGAAGATCGCTCAACCGTTAACATTGTTGACTCAGAAAGACAAGAAGTTTGATTGGGGACATACACAAGAACAAGCATTCAAAACGTTGAAAGAGAAGCTGTGTAATGCACCGATATTGTCCCTCCCAGACGGAACTGATGATTTTGTGGTCTACTGCGATGCTTCACATCAAGGATTGGGATGTGTACTAATGCAGAAGGATATGGTGATTCCCTATGCTTCGCGACAACTTAAGGTGCATGAAAAGAACTACACAACTCATGATCTTGAGTTGGGCGCTATAGTATTTGCACTCAAGATATGGAGGCATTACCTGTATGGAACCAAATGCATCATCTACATAGATCATAAGAGCCTCCAACATATCCTGGACCAGAAGGAACTTAATATGCGTCAATGATGTTGGGTAGAGCTTCTTAGTGACTACGATTGTGAAATCCGGTATCACACGGGGAAAGCTAACATTGTGGCTGATGCCTTAAGCCGCGAAGAACACGTGAAACCACTACGTGCACGAGCTTTGGGATTGACTATTCAAACGAACTTGAAGGATCAGATCCAAATTGCACAAAGTGAGGCATTGAAAGAGGAAAACCTTGCGGGAGAAGAATTCCGAGGCTTGGATAAGCAAATGATTTGCAAGGATGATGGCGTACAGTACTTCATAGATCGTATATGGGTACCCAGATGGGGAGGTGTACGTACATTGGTTATGGATGAAGCACACAAGACGTGATATTTTATTCATCCTGGTGCAGACAAGATGTTCCACGATCTCAAAGATCTGTACCGGCGGCCAGGCATGAAGAAAGACATTGCTATGTACGTCAGCAAATGCTTGACATGCTCGAAAGTTAAAGCTGAACATTAGAAACCATCAGGTTTATTACAGCATCCTGAGATTCCCGAGTGGAAATGGGAGAACATAGCAATGGATTTCATTACCAAACTCCCTAGAGCGAGCAACGGACATGACTCGATATGGGTCGTAGTGGATCGAATGACGAAATCAACACATTTCTTGACGATCCAAGAAGACTACAAAATGGATAAGTTGGCGAGAGTGTACATAAAAGAGGTTGTGACAAGACACGGAGTGTCGGTGTCAATCATATCTGACCATGACGGCCGATTTACTTCACGATTTTGGTAGACACTACAGAAAGCGATGGGCACTCGACTAGATATGAGTACCGCCTATCACCCTAAGACAGACGGCCAAAGTGAACAAGCTATAAAAACGTTAGAAGACATGCTGAGAGAGTGTGTAATCGATTTTGGTGGTTGTTGGGACACTCATTTACCATTGATTGAGTTCTCATACAACAACAACAACCATACCAGCATTGGGTGTGCTCCGTTCGAAGCATTGTATGGAAGGAAATGTAGATCACCCGTTTGTTGGGCCGAGATTGGTGAAAGTCAGTTAATAGGCCCAGAGATCATTCAAGAAACAACCGACAAGATTTTCCAAATCAAAGATAGACTAAAAGGAGCCAGAGATCGCCAAAAGAGCTATGTCGACAACCGTCGGAAGCCTCTAGAATTCAACGCTGGGAATCAAGTTTTACTCAAAGTCTCTCATTGGAAAGGAATTGTTCGGTTTGGAAAGAAAGGGAAGCTAGCCCCAAGATATGTTGGAGCATTCGAGATTACAAAAAGAATTGGTCCAGTGGCTTACCGATTAAGGTTACCACAAGAACTCAGCGGCGTACATGATACTTTGCACGTGTCGAACCTCAATAAGTGTTTGGCTGACGAATCCTTACACGTACCAATTGAGGACATCAAGATTGGCGAAAAGCTTCATTTTGTCGAGGAACCCATTGAGATCATGGATCGAAAGGTCAAACAATTGAAGCGCCAAAGAATACCAATTGTACGCGTGAGGTGGAATTCAAAACGAGGGCTAGAGTTTACATGGGAACGGGAAGATCAGATGAAACTTAAATATCCACATTTATTCGAGGATGACACTCTTGGACCTAACTCTAGCTGAATTTCGAGACGAAATTCTCTCAACTAGGGGATACTGTGACATCCGTCACCTTAAGGTCTGTCAATTAACGTGTTTATCTGTTAACTCTTCCTAGATCGTTCATTCCTCATCTTTATTAACTCCTTATGTGGATATCATACTTGCTTTATCATCTTTGTGCTTGTGTTTCCTTCGTGAATGTGTGCTATGCTTAAAACTTTTACAAATTTGTCGTCGTTCACACTAAATTTATATTATTTTTAAATAATATTATTGTCATTAATAAAACCATTTTTAAGTTATCAATTATCATTAAATATAATTTTATCATCAATATAAATAACCTATTAAAGCCGTTTACAACGGAAACAACTTTGGGAACTCGGGGGCTAAGTGCAGGAACTAAAATTGACATTTTGCAAACTTGGGATGGGTATAAAAACCCATTTTCCCAGCCATTCTTCATTCTTCTTCACTTCTTCTTCTTCATTCTTCTTCACTTTACATGTCTTCTTGCACCAAAATCACCCCATTTCTTCTCGTTTTCATCGTCTAGACTTCATCTACAACCTAGGCTACTCCATCCTTGCAGGTAGAGGAACTTGGTTGTCTTTTTCTTGCTCGTTTTACTGCTGTCCATTTCTAGGGTTTCGGGTGTTCCTATTCAACGCGAACACAAGAGGTCGTGTGGGTGCGTGTGATGTCTTTCTGCATGTGCTTCTTGTTTGTGTGTGTTTGTAGTGTGTTTCTGGAAGTTCTTGTTATGCACTTCAGCAGTCACGAACCTGCAATTCAGGCAACTGGGTCTGTCGTGCGACTGAGTCGTGTGACTGGGTGAGTCGTGCGACTTAGTCATGTGACTGTGTCATTCGGGCAACTGAGTTGTGCGAGTAGGGATGTCATGAGACTGAGTCGTGCAATCGAATGAATGTGTGCGATTGAGTCAATGCGGATGAATGTTGTGTGCGATTGAGTCATGCGACCGAATGAATGTATGCGATTGTTTGTGTATCGTACGACTGAAGGCCAATAGTACGAATAAAGGTTCAGTCGTACGAATGAAGCTGGCGTACGAATGAAGGTTGATTCGTGCGTATGGAGGTTAATTTGTGCGATTGAGTGTTGTGTGGTATGACTGAATGCCAGTCGTGCGAATGAAGGCTGATTCATACGAATGAGGGTTGATTCGTGCGAATGGAGTGTTGAGTTGTGTGTCTGGTCTGTTATGCGATTAAAGTTACTATGTATGTGAATCCCTTCTATTTGTCGTGTGATGTTGAGGTAACATTAACACAGTTGTCATTACTTGACCACAAAGATTAAAGTCAACGCTATCAACATGCAAATACTATTCCAAATTAAATCAACCTAAGAATTTACAATTATCAACAACCCATTTAGTACTACAAATATTTAACAAGTACTTTCTCATATAACAATGTGATCTTTACACAAATATGATCGGCAATGATGACTACTTCTAGTACTTGGATCTACATAAGATCTGATACGTCTGTCCGCTTGTGTGTGTTACCCACGACCGACCCGATGCAACCTGAACCGACTAAACATTACTATATGTTTTTTTTACATATCATTAATGCTTAACAATAACTGTCAATAGGTGTTTGAATGTTTATTACATACAACTGTTGGAAACTTTGATCATCCATACTTACCACTTAACAAGTGAGTTTCGTGGCCTTTTTTTATGCTTATACAACTTTTCAATTATTCACAAACTTGGTTGAAAAGTATGCTCACCCACTTTTCATGCAGTACAACATACATACACCTTACATATTTGGAATCAACGTGCTACTGTTTTGTGAGTACTTATCTAATACATGCTTGAGTCTGTTGTGTGGTTCTTTCTTACAACCATTTAATTCCAATTTGGAACCGATGGATAGGTATTGGTAGTACTACTAGGTTGACACCCCCACCCTCGTTTGTTCCTATACTAGTTAGTACCAACAGTCGCCAAGAACAGGCCTTGGGTGAATGTATTCCAACAAGATTCTTTGTGTACGTCGTTAGGTTTGGTTGTAAAGCTCATGTCATGTGATTTTGCTTACTTATAACTGTATTTACGGTATTCCGCAACAAACATTATACAAAATCAAATACTTATTAACAATTTAAACCTGCGAGCTCACCAACAATTTTGTTGACCATTTTTAGCATATCTTTTCAGGTGATAATGCTATTTAAAGATCTAGGTGTGCTGCCTTAGTGGAGACCCGAGGATGCATTTTGGGACTAAACATACATTTTGAAAACATTTGTTGTAGTCTATTTTGAATAACAATATTCATTTCTGTACTTATTCCCGGGTTGTGGGAAATACAATACAATGTTATTATCTATGTTTATGTGAATTAATGAACTTGTTTATGCTTATGGCTATGTTGTCATGAATACTGACTTAACACGACTCAAGTCCTCTTGTTGTCGGGTGTTGTCATGACACGCTTGTCATCATTTATTATATTGCATCTCTAACGCTTACCATGTGTTATGACAATCCCGTCTCATTACATCCCTGTGTTTCCGCTCTTACCGGGGGGTGTGACATCGTGAAGGTATCCCTTTGCCATTACCGAGGCATAATCAACTAAATATAGTTGATTTCTTGTTTTCTCTCCTTATCTAACATACCCAATGACATTGTCCAGGGGATGATAGACATTTAGGCGTGATCCAGGAGTGGTGGGGAACAACTACCTCAGAATCAAGATTATGAACGTTTGGTTCTGTATCTGAGGCAGTAGGAGTTTGAGGTTCCGAAGACGCAGAGGCATCAATGTCAGATGCTGGTGGACTTCCAAGAATAGGAACCTGTTCCTCCTGATTGTTCTGATCATTCTCCACAGCTTCATCTTCTGAGGAGGAGTCACGTACATCAAGTGTGCCCCCTGACTGGTTAGACGATTCACCTTGTGAACTAGATGATGTTGAATCTTATGACGGTGTGACAAAGACATCATACATCATCTTGGTTGCTATCTCTTTGTCAGAAGTGGAGAGAGGTATGTTGAAGGACTTGAAGAATCCATCATAGTCGAAAAAGAAGGCGGGTCCTTTTCCAGCAGGTGCGGTAGTGTATCTTTGAACATCCACGTTACACCACACTTCTACTTGACCTGTTGAGTTGTTGTAAACTCTCTTATTTGGTATGTTGTATCCTAGAAAGATACCTTCTTCAGCCTTCTCATTGAATTTTCCATCCCGAGTCTTCTTCAGTATGGTGCACGGTGCTCCGAACGGTTCGAGATACTCTAGATTAGGTTTACGTCGTTGTAATAACTCGTAACACATCTTGCCATGGCGTTTAACTACCAAAATTTGATTTAACGTGTAACACGCATTTGCCACTGCCTCATTCCAGAATTGGATAGGCAGTTTCGAGTCCGCGAGCATTGTCCATGATATCTCTATCTAGCTTCGATTCTTTCTCTCAGCAACGCCGTTCATCCGAGGTGTGTAGGCAGAGGTGAACTGGTGCACAATTTCTTTTTCCTTGCAGTAAGCCTCCATCCATTGATTCGTGAACTCGGTTCTGTTGTCTGAGCGTACTTGTTGTACCTTCAGCTTTATTAGGGATTCCAGTGTAGTTACTAATTCCTTAAATGACTCAAATGTTTCTGATTTGGATTTCAGAAACATTACCCAAGAAAATCTTAAGTAGTCATCAGTAACCACATAGCAGTACAAGTCGCCTGCAATGCTTCTTGTATTGACTGGAAAAAAACAGATCCATTTGAAGAAGTTCAATAGGAAGTTCGATGGAATCAACTTTCTTTTCCTTATGAGACTTCTTCGTCTGTTTGCCTTTCTTGCACGCCACACAGAAATCCGGGAGTTGGAAGTTTTTGACATTAACTCCTCTCACTAGATCATTCTGGATCAAGTGATTCATCTTCCGTGGATTAATCTGTCCCATTCTCCGATGCCAGGAGATGGAATCCTTCTCAGTAGCCTTTGACAAGAAGCACTGAACTTGATGATCCATTATGGAGGCCTTTGATAGATCCAAGAAATAAAGGTCATTATATCATGAGGCAGACATTAAGACTTGGTCCTCCGGGATCACATTATACTTTTTCAGGATATAACACTTCTTGTTATCAAATACTACTTTAAACCCTTTATCAGAAATTTGGGATACAAAAAGTAAGTTATTTTGAAGTTGTTAAACGTAGTTTACCATGTCAAACTTTACTTTCTGATTTCCCACTTCCCCTTGAGTTGTGATATACCCACTTTTGTTTCCAGGAAATGAAACATGGCCTCCTTTTATTTGTTTGATGTTTGATAAGAGTGCCCTATTCCCAGTCATGTGCCTAGATGTTCCACTATCGACAATCCACGTGTTGGTTTTTCCACTATAGCGAACACCCTGCACATTCAATTGAAAACAATAGTTCAAGTTAGGAACCCAAGCCTTTACTGGCTTGGGTTTCCCAGAGGCATCACACATCATAAATTCAACCCATTGACATTTAGAGGGTGAGGGAAGCTTAGTTGTCTTCTTGTTCTCATTATCAGACATTAAGGTTGATTTTTTTTCCATAAACCAGCTTTGTGTAAGGCCTATTTGTGATAAACAGACGACTGACTAATGGGTTGAACTTTAGGTTCACTAGCTATTCTAGGTGGAGTCATTGAGCTCCTCTTAGAAGAACTAGGTTTTGGTTCCCGAAGTTCAACTTTCTTCCGAGGTGTCTGATAGTAGGACAGGTAGACGCAATGTGTCCATACTCTCCACAGTTGTAGCATGACCTACTTTCGACTTTACGATTTAACTGCATTTGTGGAGATGTGTGGAACACCCGTGTGATATTTTTTTGTTTGGGTTTAGGCGTTTCTTGCTTAGATGTTTTATCTAGTTCAACAAATTTAATTGTTTGAACGTTTTCAACATTCTTTCCCTTTTGTTTACCTGGACTTTGACATGAAACACGTGATTGGTTAACATTAATGGTCTTTTTAGGTTCATATTTGATTTTGATTGAACCAGAATTTATATTAACCTTTTTAAACTCTTTTTCCAGATTAACACAAGGCATTTTACCTTTTGCCTTTGACGTGGCCTCCATTTGTTTAGTTTCAGATTCATTTAGTTTACATGTGGAGTCTGGATCACTTACTAGAGGAGTGGACACCACATGATCCTTGATTGGGTTATTATTTATTGGTTTAGTTTTTACATTCATCAAGGTCTCAGGAGGTGGTGGAACCACTTTATATCCTAAACCCTCCCCATTATTATGTTCTCTAACTAAGTGTTGGACAATGTGAGAGGAACTTGTCCAATTGTGCAGTTTTTGCTTTAATGAGTTAACTTCTACTTCTAATACTACTTTTTGTTTCTTAGTGTCTTCAAGGGAGTTTAGATAGTACCTAATGTCATTAGGTTGGTTAAAGGCTACTACTTCTGTTTCCCTAAGCTGTTTGTTCAAAACGTCTATCTTTTCTTTGTAACTGTGCTCATTTTGTTTTGGAACTCTATTAGCTTCAGTGCACAGTTGCAAATCCTTTACTAAGCTATCAGTATGATCTAATAACCTAGAAAATTTTAAATCTATGCTTTCCCTAAATTAATTACATTCAGAACAAGAATGATTATCGAAAAGTTGGTCAGTAGTACTTAGTTGAGGAGGTTCTAATGAATCAGCCATCAAAGCAGAGTCCGGTGTTTCTGGTTCTAATGATTCTGACGTTGTTGTAGTTTTCGCTTCTTCAGGCATGTAATTGGCCATATTTGCAATCTCTTCAGTGTTTGACATCGCGAGTTCCACTGCAATATCTCATTCACTAGCTGAATCGTCATCTTAATCATCATCATGGGCAGTAATGGCTTTAGGATCCTTGCTTGATGAAATAGGACTGCTAGTTGGTTTATCCTGATGATTGAAGGATGAGAATGGATTACCATTTCCAGTCTTCTTGGGCTTCACACACTCACGTTTGAAGTGCCCCTTTTCCAGTTGAAACAGGTCCCTTGGTCTTGTCGAAACCAAAGGTAGTGTCCTTACTTGCAACAAAGTTTTGTCTGGTCTTCTTGACAAACTTCTTAGCTATCCGGACAGCACTTGCTAAGGCCAACATTATATTCATCCTTTCCAGCTCTGTCTCGTCCACCTGCTCGTAGTCCTTATCTGCCAGATGGCAGTTCCTTATCTTCCCAACATTTAGTCTATTATAGGAGTGGACTACAGCTGCTAAGAGATCCATGAGCTCTCTTGCTACTTCGACTGTCACATTACCGAGATTCTCGGTTTTCAGCTTTGTAGCATTTGCCTCAGGTGCAATGAATTGGGTACCAGACAACCCTGACGTTTCCGACCTTGAAATAAAGGCTTGAGAACGACCAGCTGATTTTGACAAAAAACCCGTCTAAAGTGGTGCTCTAGACGTTTTGGCTTCTGGAGTCGCATTGTACAGTGCCGGATTCTGATAATAGGAAGACTTTTGGGCTCTGTATTTAATCCTTAATTCTTCCTGTCTCAGCTTCAGAATGAAATCATTTATATCTAACTTCGTTAGCATACCATTCTGTCTGAGATTGGAGATAAAGGAAACACATTTTTCTGGCAAACCATCAACAAAGTTTGACACCTTGTCTTCCATACATGTTGTCACTCCATGAGTGACAAGCTCACTCGTCAAGTGGTAGAACCTGTCAATGATGTCATCCAAGCTTTCTATACCCATCGACAAGAAGTTGTCAAAATCCTTCTTTAAAGCTTTAGCCTTTATGGCCTTTAAGGATACGTTTCCGTCATATCGTTTCTCCAATGCATCCCACAACTTCTTTGCTTGAGTGTACTCAAAAAATTGATGGAAAGTATCCTTAGGAATTGACTGAGTAAACAGAGCATAAACTTTCTTCTCAACATTGTATTTGACCTTTTGAACATCAGTCATGCCACCTAGTGTAAGTTTGATTCCATCAGCACCTACTTGCATACTATACCCCGTCTCTAATGATTCCCACAGATTGGGATCTACTCCATTTAGGTAGATCTTGAAACGTTGCTTCCATTGTGGGTATTCATCTAACGTGATAAGCCTAGGGGTTTGTTGTTATTCCCCACTTCATTCTTTAGAAGCAGTAGGTTTTGAATACGTGAATCTCTCCCTGCTGTGAATACCGAGTATTGGTCCTCCATTACTATTAACTTTAGTCTTTGGAACAAACTGTTTCACTTGTGCGAATGAAGGTGTGCAATTGGGTTATTCATGCGATTGAACAATGCGGATGGTTCAATCGTGTGACTTAACTAATACGGATGGCTCAGTCGGACGAATGAACAAGTGTGGTTGAACAATGCGAATAGACTGCTCAGTCGTACGAATGAAGGTACGAATGAGTCCAATCGTGCATATGAGGGTTGCGTATGTATTCAGTCGTGCGACGGAGTCAATCGTTCGACTGAAGCTGCTGGATTTCGAAAATTCGTAGGTTTAAGGTGTTTTGGATGCAAAAGCACGAATTTTCACTAACCCTAATTGTCATATGCCGGAAAAAGTTAAACTTTAAGAACCGGAGACGTTTAAGACACCGTTTGACACAAAAAGATTGTGTTTTTAGTGAAAAAACACAATTTTTGTATCAAAACCGATTGAATCACACCTAAATCAAGAGCCAAAGCTCTAATACCACTTGTTAGGATCGTGTATTGAACGAAATACTAACTAATAAACGTGTATTCTGAATCAAATAGTGCGGAATCCTATTTGATTGGGGATCCAATCAGTGAGAACGCACGTAGAAACAATTATGGATTGCATCTAAACGTTAAGAATGATTTGGAATCGATCTAGTGTGATCTATGAACTTGGAACAGGTTCTTAGAGGTCTCTGGATGGCTAGGGTACGTATGTAGTTGAAGTTTTCTTAATTCTTACTTTTTTCCACGAATTAAGTGGTATTTATATGTTAGGGTTTCTCATTCTGGCGACTGAACCATTAGCATGGTTCAGTCGTGCGATTGAGCCATGCTGTAGATCCATTCGTACGACTGAGTGTTCGGTCGTGCGATTGAGTCAATTTCATATTACACTTGTGCGACTGATCTAGTCTCCTTGTTCAGTCGTGCGACTGAGTTAGAAGTTGTTCATGCGTATGCTCCATTAGCTTGGAACATTCGCATCTGAACTTCATATTACTACGTTTGAATATATTTATTAATCATTACATTACTAATATTAGTTCAAACAACCACAAACTTATATAGTCAGTTCAATAAGCGTTAAACTACTAATTCATGAAATAATAAACATTTTAAGCACATCCACACATTGTATTTCATTAAGTACCCAATCTATTACATATGTGTAAGACAATAAAGACATATTACATTAATCTCCGAAACTAGGTACACATGTATCTACATGAATGCAGTCAAGAGGATATTTAGATATCCGAAGGGCAAAGCAGCTTTTGGGTTATGGTATCCAAAAGAAGGAGACTTCAATTTCTATGTTTTCACTGACGGTGATTATGGAGGATGAAACTTCAACAGAAAATCAATATCTGGAGGTTGTCAATTTCTTGGTCCCAGACTTGTTTCATGGCAATGCAAGAAGCAGACAACCATATCTGTATCAACAACAAAAGCTGAGTATATTGCAGCATCAGCCTGTTGCTCGCAAGTTCTCTGGATTCAAAACCAGATGCTTGATTATGGTTTTAACTTCTTGCACACACCAATTCATATTGACAACACAGTAGCTATTTTCATAACTAATAATCTAGTTTAGTACTCAAAAACCAAACACATTGAAATTAAATATCACTTTTTGAGAGACTGTGCTGAAAAGCGGTTAATCAAATTGATTCAAGTACCCACTGAAAATCAATTTGCTGATTTATTTACCAAGGTATTTGAACCTGGTAGGTTTGAATTCCTAGTTCAATCAATTGGCATAACTAACCTTGAGTAAAACCAATCAAAATATCAAAAACAAGTTAAAATCTTTTGGAAATCACAAAAAGAAGTCAAGTTTGTGTAGGATCTTATATGCCCAAGACACATACAAGATTGATGTGGTTAGTACGTTATGATCCAAGTCAGGTCATACCCAATAACAAGCTATACAAACACCTACAAGCATTTATTTGTTGATAAGATCATACAACGAATGTTTGACACCTATTTAGAAAATTGGTTTTCTAAATATTGCTTTTGTGAATAGAACAATTATATGGATAACTTGTTCATGAGAATTTTAATT
>BJCM01208254.1:0-10315 GCA_018326385.1 Flaveria bidentis
TTTCAAGACAATATATTTGTTTTCAATGATTTGTATTGCTCTTTGGGTTGGCACATGTTTTGCCACATTGTACATTTCTATTTCTTTGGGTTGTTTTTACAATACGCTTCCGCACAGTTTTCAAGTTTTTACTTTGGTTGATTTGGTTTAATTATTGCATATAGAGTCGTTCTGAGTAACTATTGATTGTGATCCTGGTTTGTTCACACGCCTCGCGGTTAAACTCCGCACGTGGATTTTGAGGGTGTGACAGCTAAAACATCGATAAACAAAATATAAAAACAAAAACAAACAAAATATAGTGACCGCTGCAAATGAGAGCCATAATCCAGAAACAAACCAAGAGAATGGATGTGAACAAACTACGAGAATGAATATAGGTAATAGGTTTGAATCCTCAACCGATAATGAAGCTTTATTAAACATAAACTAGAAAATAGATAAGAAACGAAACATAAGACAAAGGTGGGATAGGGCGGCGGCGGTGGCGGCACACTGCCCTGTCTAGGGTTTGAACTTAGTGGCGACGACTAGGGTTTGTATGTTTTTGGGGTAGTGCAACGGAGAAGAAGGTTACCATAACCCTAAGGCTCTAATACCATGTAAGATGGTAAAGAGTTAATTGATATTATTGAATCGTTAGGTTACAATTTATAGAGAAAAGAAACATAAAAGATGGGATATGGGCAGATGAGTTTTGTGGGGAAGAAAGATTTAGGTTAAATGGCTTGTGTTAGAAACCTTGAAAGATTATCATTTTAGTCGTTAGATAATTTTTGTCATAGATCAGGGACTTATTGTGTAAACATATGTTCCTTTTTGTTTTTTTTGATTATTAGTATAAATAGGATTGCTATGTATGTGCAGGTAACAAACTTTTAGATATTTTTTCTCTCAATTGTGCACTTTGTAATCCGGCTGATATCAATGAAAACTCTATGAATTTTTCTGATATTGTGTTTGTTTGATTACATTGTTCATATTATTGTCAATTGCTTGATATCAACCACAGATTGATCTATTTGAACCTATCAAATGGTATCAGAGCTTTCAGTTCAGTGATTGAAGTTCAAAAACGAATTTTTGAGCATTTTTGATCACTTGAATCTATTATTTGAGCGCAATTGTGCAATTATTTGATGATTTAGTTGTGTTTCATCACTAGAAACATGATTTGAATCTCAATTGAGTGAATTTACCTCAACAAATCTGAGTTTTTGTCAAATTTAGTGTTCGAACAGTTCATCATATTCCCACACTGATTTTTGCAAAATTAACCCTCAATTGTTATTAATTGGAAGATATGAAGTTAAAGGATTGATAATCGGTGTTATTGTGACTTGATTGAAGAGTTTCAGATCATTTTATCAAGTTTTTGGAAAATTGGTTAAGATCAGGTTGTTATGAATTAGGCGTTTGAGGTGTTGAAATCATCTGAAAATTACCTAACTGTTAGGCGCATGAACACTGTTAAGACGCTTTAATATTATTTAGGCGTTTTCAGAGTAGTCATTTTGACACGGTGGACGTATTAGCACTGATTCTGACGTTTTAGAGAAGTCAAAGTACCAGGCGTTTTGGAACTATTCAGGCGTTTTGACACTGTTCAGGCGCTTCAAAACTGTTTGGGCGTTTGACAACTGTTTAGGCGTTTGACAACTGTTCCAGGCGTTTCTACACTTGCAAAGTTCAGAAATTATCTAAGGCAATCCCTTAGGCGTTTCGAAGTAAAGTTGGGAAGTTTCTCTACTGTTTAGACATTTCATCATTGTGCAGGCGCATCACTACTGTTCAAGCGCATCTAACTCACACGCATCACTCTATACTTAGAAATATTTTCAAAAATCCAAAAATCCAACAATATTTTCAATTCTTTATTTCTTTTCAAAACTAAAACATAAAAAATAGTATATTTTCTTGAATCAAAAACTTAATCAATGACCAAGTCTGAAGATTCAAAAAACAGAGTACCAAAGCTAAAGAATCGAGCCGATTTTAAAAATTGGTCTCTCAGATTAAAACATCACTTGAACTCAATTGACACTGACTTTGTGGAAGTCAATTGAAAAAGGACCTCACATTCCAATCACCTCAGATGGTCCTGATAGAGGAATTGTTTATACTAAAGATTCTCAAGAACCATATCCTGAAGATGGATTAATTGGTGATGACTTAAAGAAGGTGAAGAATGATGTCAAAGCTTACTCTCTCATGTGCAAAGGGTTACCTCTGGAAGTACTTTCAAGATTGGAGAACTATCAAACTGGCTATACAATGTATAAAGCTTTGAAAGTCATCTGTGAAGGAGGCAAAGAAATCCAAGATCTCAAAAGACAAAAGTTGAAGAGACAACTTGAACTCTTTGAGCACATATCAGGAGAAACTATAAATCAGATGATGAATAGATATGTTCAACTCACATTTGAAATGTCAAATTTAGGAATCAAAAATGATCTTAAAGATTTAAATGACAGACTCGTGAATGCACCTCCATCTTCATGGAAACAAACTATAACACTGCTAAAGCACACTGAAAGATTTCCTATGGATCTTGATCTTCTTATAGAAAAGATTGAATCTGTTGAAATTGATGAAAGTTCAAGAAACAATGACAGATCTGCTTCAACCTTATAGTATAAGTATGTTGCTTCTCCAGCAAACACTATTGAAAATGCCTTTCTTGCCAAGAATGATGCTACTCCTGAAAATGAGGGTGATCTGTTTGTGGGAGCTGGTTTTTTCACAAGTACACCAATCTATTCAGCTCAGCCACAACAACAACAGTCTTCACCAAAATCTACTATGCCTAAACCTCACAATAAGACTCCATCTTCTAACTCTGCTAATCCTAGCAAAGTTAAAGATGTTATAAATATCCTAATGTAGGATGAAGAGTCTAAAACCGCTTTTACAGCTTTCATGGCAAGCTTTCAAGCCTACCAGAGTAGTCATCCAACTCAAATTGATTTGGTTTTGCAGGATTTATTTGAAATGGATCCTGATGATGTAGAAGATATGGACTTGAATTGGCAAATGGTGATGATAGCTTATAGAACACAAAAGCACTCATATGTCAACAGGAATTACAAGCCTAGTGCCAACAAAACAGTTGGTTTTGATAAGTCAAAATCAAGATGTTTCAACTGCAATAGCTAAGGTCATTTCTCAAGAGAATGTAAAGCTCCAAGAACTCAAAGTGGAAATGGCAAAGTAGTTCAAATAATCAGAGAAATCAACATCAGACTCAAAAGACTTTCTAGAAACCATATCAGAGTCTACCTATGCTTGAATTAAAAGATGAACAAAAATCAGTTGAAGAACCAAAGAAAACACTGGTTGTAAGCATAAAAGATGGTTATGACTGGAGTGCATATGCTGAACAAATTACTTCTGATCTTGTTTCAGGTTTAGCATTGATTTCAGAAATAAATGAAGAATGGTCTGAAGATAAGGATCTAAAAACTGATGAATCAGAAAATGAGACAAACTATGACTGGAGTGACAAGTCAGATCCAAAGGAGAAAGAAGTTGCACTCATGGCAAAGTCTGAACAACTAAAGGTTGTAAAATCTGCTTCTGATACTAAGTCCTTAAATTCATATCCTGAAATTCCAACTGAAGTAAGAGAAAGACTATGCACAAAAGAATATTTTGAACAGGTTGAACACTATAGAAATTATTTATTCAAAATATGTGACAAATTAAAACAAGAAAAGTCAATACACAAAAAACTGAAAGATGATCACATAGTTGCTGATAAGAAAATAATTTCACTTCAAGCAAGTTTGAATAAAACTCTTAAAGAACTTGAAATAGTTAAGATACAACTTGAAGAAATGATAAAGTCACTTGAATAAGAAAAATTGGCACATGTTGCAACTCAAGTTGATTTGGCAAAAGTAAAAAGCTCAAAGACCATTGTTGAGCAACTGGTAAATAGAAGAAAAGATAAAGATAAATCAGGATTAGGTTTCACTCATGAACCTATGCCTGAATCAATTTCTAACACTTTACTAGAAAATTTCAACACTCATGATCATTCACCAGAAAACAAGGTCAAACTTAAAGAATTTCAAGAGAAAAAGAAGAATGATCAAGAAAATGCTCAAAGTGAAATTGAAAAAGTAAATATTCAAGTATTTGAGGAGAATGACACAGTAAAGATTAAAAATGGTCATCCAATTAAAATAAAATTATATGAGCCTCGTTTAAAGAACAAAAAGCTATTCGTTCCAAAAAGTGAATGTGTTATTGAAAAGTGTCAAACTGATCAAGAAATTGAAAAAGCAAATGACATCAAGCTTAAATTGAAAGGCAAATGTCAAGAACAATCAGACACTTCACGTGATGATGATTCAAGCTCAAATGATTTAACTCAAATAAAAAAATGTGAAAATGAATCTTCTCAAGATTCAATTAAGACACAAATTTCTAAGAAATCATCAAGAAATCAAAGGAGAAGAAAATCAACTTCTAAAAAGTTTGGCCCAAGAAACAAAACAAGTCAAATTAAACCTGGGAAGTTTGTGTCAGCAGGAACATTTGACATGAACACCATATTTGAAATAATAATAAAACCTCAGATCAGATCTGACTCTGATTTGAAAACAGGTTCAGGTCCAAAGACTTCTGCTATACAAAACAGATTAGTATCTAAGGAGTTAAAGAATAGTGAATATGTTAAAAAGACAAATCCACAATATCAAAAGACCAAACTTACACAGACAAAACAAAAGCTTAATCAGTCCACTTCTAAAATCAAACAAGGATCAGATGTAACATCTATGTCAATGATTAAGCAAATGTAATATCAAAAACCTCAAAAATACTGTGATATATGTGACATGTATAATCATAACACTTCTGAGTGTTATTTCAACAAATACTGTCACACATGTAATATAAAATATCACAACACAGTTGATTGTTATTTCAACAAATACTGTGCTTTATGTGATGAAAGAAATCATAATACAGATGATTGTTTCTTCAAGAAAAACTCACCTAGAAAGGTTTATGACAATCATGGATATCCTAATCCAAAGTTTCAAAGAAATCATTATAATGGATATCAAAATCTAACAAAATCACCTTCTCTGGGTTTGAGATCATCTAGAAGAATCAATTCAGACTATGACAATCTGTATAATGTCAGATCACCATATTATGATCAAAGAAAATTTATTCCATGCTTAGTGAGAATAAACAATGAAACATATAACAAGAAAACATCTTATAATGTTTCAAACATGGTTCAAAATTTCTTGATGATGAGCTTGAAAAAAGATTTAATGTTTTGAAAAAAACAAAGAAAAGATAATGAAACTGTCTTCAAAAGAGGATTTGAAAATCACAAAGTTCAAAATAAACCTGACGTAAACAAACTACATTTCAAACAGTTGTAATGCGTCTAAGGGTTTTTCACACTTGTATAAATTCAACACTTGTCACAGTGTTTCATTTCATTCAAACTTTTCATATTCTACTCTGTTGTTCATACTCTCTGTGTTCAAACAAACTCAAAAAAAATCATCTTATTACTCAGTCATTGCAAGAATATATGATCGCATAAGGTAATATCAGATATTGCGATTCATATCATGAGTATACATCATCAAATCAGTAGATTATAACGTCACATTCAATCGGGTGTTTGAACCCTATTCGGGCGTCGAACCCTAATGACTTGAACAAATATGAAATTTTCGAATATTGTTTTTTGTTTGTAACAAATTAAATATGAAATCATTAATGATTATACATTGCGAACATGTTGTAATCATCAAAACATGATCTTCATCATAATAATTCTTCTCATGATTCAAAGGATTTCAAAGTCAAAATAATAATAAAAAAATAGAAAATTGAATAGACAACTTTTTATAAAAATAAAATTTAAACTGATAATGTCATCTAGATTCAAATATAAACATAAAATCATCAGGAAACAAAATTCTTAATTGATTATATATATTAAAATTTGATTAAATCATTAAATAACATGTTCAAATCACTGAGTTTTGTTAAAATTAATCAAATTTTAAAATATAAAATTGTATTAAGAAATCTTAAAAATTAGTGAAGGACTTATTCATTTGTTTATTTGATAAAATTATAAGTAATTTGAAAACCTTCATACTAATTCATGTTTCTTGTGATTGATAGATGAATCCGTTAAAGTTTGAGCCAAAGCACAACCTTGATGTATTTCTTAATGAAGAAGTATGAGAAGCTGTTGGTTATAACGAAATGATCAGATTTCTTCTAAGAAGCTGTTGGTTATAGAGATCTGCTGAAATAGAATTGATGATAATAGAAGAAAAGTTTTAAGAGGATTTATTTCAAATGACAGAATGATAGAAGTTTCTAAAGACTCTATCATAACTGCATTGAGATTGGGAGAGAGTGAAGACCAGGATCTGTCTGAATTCACATTCAATGAATGTAGAGAGACATTCATGCAAATGGGTCATCCTGATAATTTTCCAAAGAAGCAATTTTTCAGAGCAAGAGTCTATAATCACTGGAAGCTTTTATGTTATATATTCTAGCACTATATGTCTAAAAGAAGTGCAGGATGGAATTCTTTCCCAGTTGATATAGCATCACCAATTGTTGCTCTAATCACAAACAAGAGATTTAATATGGCAAAGTGGATAATGAACGGTTTTATTTTCAATTTGGAGAAAGGAAAAAGAAACAAGTATCTGATGTATATAAGATTTCTTTAGTTGATTATTAATGAAGAATATCCAGACATTCATGCATATGGAGTTCAAGGAGATAAATTTGAATTAGAGCATATGTCTGAGATAGTATACAAGAAGTTAAATATGATTACTGGAGCTGAAAATATACCTTTATTTGAGTACATAAGGAATATAGCTGATGATAATGTTGAAATGTAACACCCTAAATAATGTCTAAGCGAGCCAAATAATAATAATGGACTTAGACGAGATCATTTAATGAAAATAAGATGGATATGGGTTATAGACCGAGTAGACTTCGCGGATTACGTGTTTGGCGAGTTTAAGGTCCTGGGAACGCCCGGTATATATAAACGGACCAGCTTGAGCAGCTCCCATTTGCAACTCAACACTATAGTTCTAGAGAGTGAGAGTAGAGAGAGAAAGAAGAGAGAATTGAAGATTCAAGGCTCAGTTGATCTCAGGATTGAAGATCGGTGTTCGTGGGCATCCAAACAACAAGAAAACACCAAGAATCCAGGTAAGAACATCATTTAATCGTTGCTTTTGATGTAAACTTAGATTCTAGGGTTTGGGTTTATAAAAGTGGCAAAGATTCACCCAAAACTCATGTTTTTGTGCAAGAAAACATGTTAGAAGCTTAGATAAAGCTTATTGGGTGATAAACCAAGGTTTTGGATGTAAAAGATTGAAGTTTTGGGTCAAAAATGGGTTGTTCGTAATTTTCAGCCCGTTCTACGAAACTGGGCATTCATCCAGCGAAATTAGGTACTCGTCTAGCGAAACTGTGGATCTTCCTGTGAAACTATAGTTTTACAGGTAGTTTCACAGACATGGTTATCCAACAAAAGTTGGGTGAAATTGGCAGCGAAACTGGCAGCAAAGATGCCAGCGAAACTGCCAGCGAAACTAGCAGCGAAACTGCTGGCGAAACTAGTAGCGAAATTGCTGGTCTGGTAGCGAAATTAGCAACGAAATTAGGCAGAAATTAACTCCTTTCAGTGTTAACTTATCTGCAGGCTGTGCAGTGCAACCCTTGCTTGGTAAGCTTGATTGAGAAGCTACTCATCGAGTACAGGTGAGTTCTAGATCCCCTATTTTAAAGGTTTTGAACTAGTTTGGGGCTAGAAATGCATACTAAATATACGTTTTAAATGACCAAAATTTTAAGAGGTTTTAACGGGAAGATCTATTTTTCTATGATGAAATGTGCTAAAGATCAGCACGACCCCAGCCAGGGGCGTTGCCCCTTGGACCCCACTAGGGGCTGCTGCCCCTAGGACCCCGCTGTCAGGGGCTACCGCCCCCGAACCCCCGCTGTCCCGTGGTGGGTCAGTTATATTTTATGATGATTTATGCTTGATATGCATATGTTTAAGTATGTGAATGTACGATGCATGGTGTTTAAGATGATGTATGATTGATGCTATGTATGATGATGCTAATGTATGTTGATTATGTATGATATGTATGTTATGTATGATATGTTTTCTTATGTTTCTTATTACGTATGATGATCTGACTTTATGTGGTGTGATATTGATAATAAACGTAAAGTATTATCATGAAGTGAAAGATTTAAGATAATGAAAGTGGAACATAATAAAGGAATGAATGAAAAGCCTTGCAAGCAAATGGAAGGAGGTTCACAACTCATTGAGAGTTGTTAGCTCAACTGTGTGTGTCTACAGCGTGCGATTTTGGCTAACTCATAAGGGTTCATACACACAGTAAGAGTTCAGTCTTGGTGACTAATCCAATATGTGCGATTTCCTAATTACTGTGTGTTATATCGCGTGCGATCTTGGTGAACCCATAAGAATTCACACACACAGGACGAGTCTGTCCTAGTGACCACTCCATACGTGCGATATGGGGTCCTTGTCGCTTAACCCTAGATGAATTGCTTGGTGCTCTAGAGGGGGGTTAAGCACATGACATGACGTAGATAGAAGTGAAAGATAATAAAGTACGAAGAGTGCGATAAGTACGAAATGTGTGAAACATGTGAAATGTACGAAACGAACGATGATGAAGATAATAATGATTACCTTGATGTATGTACGATGTGTGATCACGTGCGATGGTAATGAAAATGTATTAACGAATGGAAGGTAATACAATGTTTTTATAAAACTAGAACTCACTCAGCAACACTGACTTTTTATGCATTTTCCAGTTGGCAGGTGAGCATGGCTAAGGATAGCGTGGGGTAGCTACTTGGCATTTTTGGATGGCATTCTTTTGTATAATGTTTTTGCATTGTAATACGAACGAACTATATTTTGTAATGAACGATGTATTATTTTGCAAAAGGGTTTATTTAAAGGAAATGTTTGTTTGTTTAAAGAGTTTCCGCTGCACGATTTTAGTAAAGTTAATGTAATTACATGTTTTATATGCGATGATTGACCAACTGTGAGCATCCCGGGAACGGGGCCTTACATGACATTAATCAGTAACATTTTCATTAATTCAAAGATGAACCAGTTAATCCTAATCATTTGATTAAAGATGTGATGGATGAGATAGTTGAAGAAACTAATGAAGATAATGATGGTGATGAAGCGAATGATGATGCTGAAGGTAATAATGATGATAATGATGAAAACAATGATGATGATGATCAAGATGGTAATCAAGGAGATGGAATAGAAGGTGTTGAAACTGAGCAAACATTTGATGAACCTATTCAAGAAATGGATAGTGAGCAAACCATTTATGATCAAAGAGTTTGAAGATGAAAGAAATAAAGATGAAGAAGTTAATACTAAAAGGAATGATCAACAAGACAATGATCAAACTGAAACTGAAGATGTTGGAAATGTTGACTTTAATCAAGCATTTTATTTTGATTCTTTATGGGATGAACCACTAATAGAGAATGTTATGACTGTTAATCAATCAAAGAGTCCTAAAGTTGAAATTATTAAAAAACAATAAGAGACAAAACAATTATTAGATGCTTGTGTTCAAACTGATCAAAATGATGATGCTGATGAACTTGAAGAATTGAAGTTAAGGATTGTTTCTTAAAATGAAGAAATTGAAAGACTGAAGAAAGAAAATGAAATGTTAAAGACAAATGATGAATTGAAGAATGTCATGATGGCAAATCTGGAAGAAAAGGTAAAGACTATGTTTGAAGAAATTTAAAAACTAAAAGTATCTCTAAAAGAACCTTCAAAAGAAAGTGAAGTGGTGGTTGTTGAGAAAGAACCTACTCAAGAGCATGAAGAAACACCAACTATAAGTTTTCTGAGGCTGAAAAAGGTAAACGAAAGATGAATGAAGATGAAGAATTTTGTTAGGACCGTGTACGGGACGGAGTACTAACTGACTTACGTGTATACCAACTCAAATAGTGCGGAATCCTATTTTATTGGCGATCCAATCAGTGAGAAAGTACGTAGAATCGATCTTAGAATGATTCTAAACGTTAAGAAGCAGTGCGATCTATGAACTTGGAACAGGTTCTCTATAGTCTCTGGACGGCTAGGGTACGAGTAGGAGTCAAAATCTTCAAAGTGTTAGGTTTTTCCACGAATTAAGTGGTATTTATAGGTTAGGGTTAGTCAATCGTACGACTGGACCATTAGCATGGT
>BJCM01208255.1:0-12439 GCA_018326385.1 Flaveria bidentis
TGTTTAGTCGGCATGTAAAATCCCATCAACACCATTGTACGCCATGCTTCGGTGACCCTATGCACATGGTTTCCAATTCAAGTCGTCCTACTTACACACACATGTGAGTTTACACATACAAGTGGTTAGGTGACCTTTATCCCACAAATACGTTAAGCCCACCTCAAACACACAAGTTCCCTAAAAGTGGTTAGGTGACCTTTATCCCACAAATAGTTCTCAAATGATTCGAGTGTCATGTAAAGGGATGGTGTTAAACTTGTTTGCAAAGGGAATTTAGTTTTCATTAAATCTAGTTTTGAAAACTCTATGTACCTTGTATTTTCATGCTTTCAAATACATGGTACCTTGTGGTTCTCTTTTAGAAAAAACCCCTTTTTATTAAAATCACTAATCCTTTTAATAACTTTTTATTAGTCATTTAATGATTAGGAACCATAAATTTTCATCTTGTTTTGTTTGTTAATTAGTTTGTTATGCACATCGAAATATCAAACAACCATCATATAACAAACAAGCATAATCAAACAATCACAAGTGCATAACCATAGCCACTAAGTTGACAACACTTGTTTGCCATCACAAGTGTTGTCATTTGGTCTTTCCTAATGGTTGAATACAATACAAAAGATGAGATCTCCATAGACACCCACTTGAAGTTGCATCCAAATGCTTCAAGTCCTTCTCTTTGTGTCTTCCCTTTTGTGCTTCCAACTTGTGCATCTTCTTTTACAAAATTTATATCATAATACAAATTTTCTAATAAAAGAAAATACACATAATCTATCTATTACATCACCATTGAATGAATAAAAAAATTACATCCAAATACAAGCACAAAAGAGTAAAATTACAACCCATTATGAATGAAATCAACCAAAACAAACATTCATCCGAAACCAAACAAACACAAGGTCAAGGCTAGGTTATGCACCAATATGAAGCAACATATACAACATTCAAGAACCAAAATAAATCCCCATTTAACCCTAAATTTTCAGCCAACATAAACCAAGAATTTAGGGTTTTTGTCCAAAAAAAATAATCAACCATTTGACATTTTTCTTTCAAGGTTTAATCATAAGCATGTAAGATATAACCTTGAAAGATTGGGGATTCATCATATCATCACAAAACAGCCCCTATTAGGTTGTTAAAGTACAATAAAACCAATTTTACAAGGACAAAAGAAGCTAGTCATCCACATATCCGGCTCTAGATGCCAATGTTGGGTTTGTTGGACCATTATCAAAGTTGTTTAACCATTTAAACAAGAAAAACACAGCGGAATGAAACCTTAATATTATGTTTTCTAAACTGAAATTATGGCATAATACTTAGCAATAACAAACCCAAGATCATAGGATCAAGTATATGTGAATGGACTACCTATGAAGAAGAAATAACAACCAAACATCATCCATAATGCTACCTTTGTAGAGCTGCTGAAAAACATGAAATAGATGAAGAGGATGAGGTTCTTGACCGACCAAAACACCAAGGAGAGGTGTCCTCCAGCTTCCATACCCACAAGAATCAAGCAAGACCCTTTTGTTAGGATTTCAACACCAAAACCGAACCAAGAAGAGCTGCAAATCCAATTTTTAGCCTTGAACTTCTTCAAGAAAATAGAGAGAATATGTTGTTCTTGGTCCTTTGCATGTATGAGAGAGAGAGATGGAGTGTGAGACTAGTTAAATGAAATTGTAGTTACAAGAAACAAAATGAACCAACCTTATGAAAGGGGCGGCCGAATCCTAAGTCAAATTGGGGTTTCCCCCCAAATTTGTCTACATTATATTTTTAACTAGTCATTAGTTATTGAATTAGTTATATAACTAACCACTTAATTACATAAGTCACACACTCTATTATTTTTTGGTGTTATTTAACCAACTTAAATAATATTACAAATAATCCTCATGAATAAAATATCCCTATAATTTGTTCCATCTCAAATGCAACTTATTTAGAAAACGCATTTTCTAAATTGGTGTAATTATTTAATTGCATGATCATATCAGCAATTAAATATTAATTGGTGTTTGCTAAGCTTTTTATTTGGTATGACCCGACTTGGATCATGATGTACTAACCAAATAAATGTTCTATGTGTCTTGGGCATAAAAAATCCAACACATTACCGTTAGTTGAGTTCTCATATAAGAATAGTTATCATGCCAACATTGGTATGCCCCCTTATGAGATGCTATACAGTTGGAGATGTAGAACACCCATCTGTTGGGGTGATATTGGTCAGAAGGAGCTGGGAAGTATTGAGGTGATCGAGGCTACGACTGAGAAGCTTGAAAAGATTCAATCCTTCATGAAATTAGCTAAGGATAAGCAGAAGTCATATGCCAATAAGAGGCGAAGACCGATTGAGTTCCAGGTGAGTGATAGAGTTATGTTGAATTTTTTGCCTTGTAAAGGTATCATTCGGTTCAGAAAGCAGGGCAAGTTGAGCCCAAGGTATATAGGGCCTTCCCGAATCATTACTCAAGTAGAAGAGTTGGCCTTTAGATTGGAGCTACCAGATGAGTTAAGTGGAATTCACTCGACATTCCATGTATCTCAACTGAGAAAGTGTTTAGTTGACGAAGATGTGGTTGTACCATTGGAAGATATCGAGGTAGATTAATGGGTCAATTATGTGGAGCAACCAGTAACGATCATTGATCGTAAGGAGAAAAGATTAAGAAATAAAGTTGTTCCACTTGTGCATGTATAGTGGAAACACAGGAAAGGATCTGTGTCTACACACGAGACTAAAGAAGAGATGAGGTAGCATTACCCAATTGTTTGAGGAATAATAGGTTTTGAGGACGAAACCTATTTAAGAGGGGTGTACTTGTAACACCCAGTTATTTTTCTTGATGCGAGAGAAAGAATAAAGTGAAAAAAAACACAATTTAACCCAAGTTGAGGGGTTAAATGTGTCCAAAGGACAAAAATTTCAAAAAGTTGGTGCAAAAGGTAGTATGGTCGCCTATGTTGTCACACAACACCTTTTCAACCAGATTTAAAGAGAGAAAGTGAAGAAAATTCGGGTTTGAGCAAGAAGAAGAGCAGGGAATCTGAATTTCAGGTAAGAGTTCTTGGTGTGTTGATGTTCTTAACTGGTCTAGGCCTCGGTTGTATGCTTATATGTGTTTTGGTGGGTTTCTAGGTGTAGAGCTTTTAGTAAACGGGTTTTGAAGGAAGTTATACCCAAAGAGCTACTAAGGTGAGTTCTAGAACCCCTTTTTTTACTTTTTTTAAACTGATTTGGTGCTAGAAATGCATGTATGTTTTTTAATAAAATGGTTTTTTCACCCGTATGTTATTGTGTATGTGTTTTGTAGGTAGGGTTTGATTTGGGTGTTATTATGGTTATGATTATGCTATGAATGTGTTTCTATGGATTAGAATGTAAGATTTAAACCTAGAACATGTTAGATGATGATTGGGTATTGAAGTAAGTTGTTTATTGCGTTAATTAGACTGCTCATGTGCCTAAATAGTGGCCTATGCGCCCAATGGTATAAACTGTCTATGTGTCCCCATGCGCCCAAAGTTCATGCACCCAAATAGTGTCCATGCGCCTAGAATTAGGCTAAAATTGTCTAAGTGTCCAGACGCCTCCCAGGCACTCATGCGCCTGTATAGTGCCCATGCGCCAAGAAATGTGCCCAAGCGCCTAGAAATGTGCCCAAACGCCTAAGTGTTGACCATACGCCCCAATAGTGCCCATGCGCCCAGAAGTTCCCCATGCGCGTAAGTGTTCCCCACGTGCCCAGAAGGCCATGCGCTTGAATAGTGCCCATGCACCTAACACTTAGAAAATTTTATGAGATTTTGGGGAAAATGTAAAATGTAGGCTTTGACTAGGTATGTTCTCGGGGATATGTAAGTTGACTTTTTGAATTCATAGATGATGTGATGGGTGATGAATGATGTGGCATGTAGGATGATGTGTGATTGATGCGTGGTGATGAATGATGGTTATGTATGTTATGTATGATATGTTTCCTTATGTTCCTTATTACATATGATGATATGACTTTACGTGGTGTGATTATGCTAATGAACGTAAAGTATTATTTAACGAAACGAAAGATTTAAGATAATGAATGTGGAACATAACAAAGGAATGAATGAAAATTCTTGAAAGCAAATGAAAGGGGGTTCATAACTCATTAAGAGTTGTTAGCTCAACTGTGTCTTTACAACGTGCGATCTTGGCTAACCCTTAAGGGTTCACACACAGGGGGAGATAGTCTATGTGACTACTCCATAAGTGTGATATGTGCGATATGTGCAATATGAGGTCCTTGTCGCTTAACCTTAGATGATATAGCTTTGTGCTCAAGAGGGGGGTTAAGTACATGACAAGGCCTAGATAGAAGTTAAATAATAAATGTACGAAAAGTGCGATAAGTACGAAATGTATGAAACGTGCGAAATGTACGAAACGAACGATGATGAAGATAATAATTATTATCTTGACGTGCGTATGATGTGTGATCACGTGCGATAGTAAAGAAATGTTTTAACGAATGAAAGGTAATATAATGTTTATAAAACTAGAACTCACTCAGCAACGTTGACTTTTATGTGTTTCCAGTTGGCAGGTAAATTGTTGTTGAGGATGGCACGGGGTGGCTACTTGGCTCATTTTGGATGGCATCCATTTTATGTTGCGATAATGTTTTTGTATTGTAATGCGAGCAAATGATATTTTCTAATGAATGTTGTATTATATTGCAAAAGTGATTATCTATATGAAAAGAAATGGTTGTTTAAAATGATTCCACTTCAATGTTTTAGTAAAGTTAATGTAAATTATATGTTTTATGTGCGATGATTGACCAGTTGTGAGCGTCCCGGGAACGGGGCCTTACATTTCAGCTAGATTCCAAGTGGTTGGAAACTCTGATCTTGGAAAAGAGTGTAATACCAACACTCCTGTCCTACTGAAGGATCAGAAGTTAAGAGGGAAGACTATTGATGAAGACAAGAATAGCAAGAAACAACAATCTTCACATCCCTCAAATGTGAACATTGCATCTATGATGTGTGGTCAACAAAATCATATGGCTAAAGTTTGTTGCTACAATCCTACAAGCACACATTATGCAAATAATGTTAAGAAAGAAGGTGTCAAGGAGGGTTTCATATTTGGACCCTATCACATGGTCTAAGTTATAAGAAAAGGAAAGCTTGTTTCTGAACCAAAGTTGCTTTTGGAAGAAACTCATTCTTCAGAAGGAAAAATAGCTTTGGAAAAGAAGGCTAAGAAAATTCAAGAACAAAAGAGTTCCTTTGAAAGCTTCCAAAAAGAAGAATTCTATAGAGGAAAAGGTGAGGAATGCTCCATCTGAGAAGAAAGAAGCCTCAAAAGTATGCCATGATTCCTAAGCTTTATCAAGCTCGTCTACTTTGATCAACCAAGGGATGGACTGAAAGATCAAACAAGATGTTTTAGCATAAACCTCTTCTTCACACACATTTATTGAACCCCCATACATACACTTTGGTATAATTAAACCCACATCATTTGAAAAGCCCAAGATAAGCAAGGCTTGTGTTTCCAATAAAAACTAACTTTTTCCCCTTATGTGTAGGGACATCCACATGAAAAAAATGACAATGTGTGGATTGTAGATAGTGGATGCTCCAAGAACATGACTAGGAACAAATCTCTTCTTCAACAATTTTAACATTTTGATGGAGGTGCTATTCAATTTGGAGGTGAGGTTGGAGGATACATTTTTGAAAGAGGAAGTGCATCCAACGACAAATTAAGAATTAAGAAAGTAAACTTTGTCAAACAGCTTGAACACAATCTTTTAAGTGTTTCTCAGTTTTGTGATCAAAAGCACCAAATTCTTTTCACAGAACATGAGTGCATTATCCTCAAACCCTGGATGAGAAATCCTCAAGAATTAGTGCTTTCTTGGAACTCCTAGGAAATGGGATATGTGCAAGCTGGATATGAACAATGCTTCCCTATTAGGTGAAGTATCATGCTTTCTTTCCAAAGTTGATGGTGATGAGTTAGCTCTTTGGCATAAACGAACATGTCATGCCCATTTCAAAACCATGAATAAATTGGTTAAAAATAATTTGGTACATGGTTTGCCTAAAAAGGAAATTTTCTTGCAAAGATAACTCTGTTGCTTGTCTGAAAGGGAAGCAACATAGAGCATCTCATTAATCCAAAGTAGTTAACTATATCACCACTCCATTACACTTAGCGCACATGGATCTATTTGGTCCCACATATATATAGAGCATTGGAAGGAAATCATAATGCCTTGTGATTGTTGATAAATTTACTAGATTCTCATGGGTATTCTTTTTTAAGAACTAAAGATGAAACTGCTGAAACCTTAAAATCTTTTATTCTTAAAATAGAAAATTAAATTGATCACAAGTTTAAGAAAATTAGAATTGATAAAGGGACTGAGTTTAAGAATCAAGTTCTTAACTCATTCTTTAACTCAAAAGGAATTGCTAGACGATATAGTGCTCCTAAAACTCCTTAACAAAATGGTGTTGCTAAGAGGAGAAATAGGACACTTATGAGGTTGCTCGAACTATGTTAGATGATTCAAAGCTACATGTAACATTATGGGTAGAGGCAGTCAACACTATATGTTATGTGTAAAACAGAGTTCTTGTAGTTAAGCCACATGGAAAAATACCTTATGAGCTATCGAACAAAAGGCCACCGTTCATTGGCTTTCTTAGGTCCTTTGGCAGCAGGTGTACCATACTTAACACAAAAGACAATTTGGCAAATTTTTGGAAAACTCAGATGATGCTATCTTTGTTGGATATTCCTCCAACTCTATTGCTTATAGAGTTCACAACATCAAAAATAAGCAAATTGAGGAATCATCCAACATTGTTGTCAATGAGCACACTCCTTGTGTTAGTGGGAAAGGACCTAATCATATCTTTGATTTAGAATTATTTCCAAACTATTCTAAACCTTCTTGTGAGAATGTTTCAGCTGGAATAGGTATTCAAAGTGTTCACGTTCTGGAGCAAAACTTGTCCAATTTGGATCAATCTTTGCAACTGGATGTGATATCTAAGCCTAGGACTCATAACACTTATCCAGCTGAGAACATCGTTGGAGATTTCTTTGAAGGTGTGAGAACAAGGGGACAAACTCACAATGGGAATGTATGCATGTACTCATGCTTCTTATCTCAGATAGAACCCTAGAAAGTAGAAGAAGCCTTGAAAGATAGGAGTTGGGTTGAATTAATGCAAGAGGAATTGCTTCAATTCAAATGACAAAAAGATTGGAACCTATGTCCGCTACCTTCTAGTCAAGTACCAACAGGCACTAAATGGGTTTTCAAGAACACGAGAGATGATAGAGGCTTGGTTATCAAAAACAAGGCAAGACTGATAGTTTAAGGATACACTCAAGAGGAGGGAATTTATTACACTGATGTCTTTGCACCTGTTGCAAAACTTGAGGCATTGAGAATCTTTCTTGCTTGTGTTTCATTAAAAAATTTTACAGTCTACCAACTTGATGTCAAGTGTTTCTTTCTATATGTGAATATAGATAGGGAAGTCTATGTGTGCCAGCCTCTAGGATTTGAAGACCCATAGCACCCCAATTATGTGTGCAAACTGGATAAAGCTCTCTATGGGCTACACCAAGCACCTAGGCTGTGATATAAGACTTTGTCTTAGTTTCTCCTAAAGAATGGTTACACTAGAGGTACTATTGAAAAGACTTTAATCATAAGAAAGTCTGGGAAAGACATCTTGCTTGTACAAGTCCATGTTGACGACATCATATTTGGTTCCATAAATGACCAAATGTCCAAAGACTTTGAGAGCATCATGAAGTAGAAATTTGAATGAGTCCCATGGGAAAAATGGACTTTTTCTATGGAATTCAAGTAAAGCAAATGAAGGAATGGTTCTTTATCAATCAATTTAAATATGTCACTGACATTTTAGAAAGATTTGATATGAAAGATTGTAAGGCAGCTAAGATTCCTATACCCATCAATCACAATCTTTTTCCCGACTCTGAGGGGGAGGATACTAATCAACATCAGTATAGGGCAATCATTGGATCTATGATGTGTCACACAACAAGTAGACCTGATATCATGTTTGCAAATTGCATCTGTGTAAGATATTAGGCTACTCCAAAGGTTTCTCACCTAGTTGCTGCCAAGAGAATTCTTAGATACCTTAAAGGAGCACCTAAATTGGGTCTCTAGTATCCAATGAATACCAATTTCAATATCTATCGCTACTTTGATAGTGACTATGGTGGCTACAACATTAACAGGATATCAACATTAAAAGGATGTCAATTTCTTGGTGGAAGGATCATCTCAAGGCAATAAAAGAAGCAATCCTGTGTCTCAATATCTACTATTGAAGCTGAATATATTGTTGCTGCTAGTTTTTGTGCTCAGCTGTTATGGATTCAAAACCAGATTATAGACTATGGATTAAACTTCATGAGCAATCCTATACACATTAACAACAACAGTGCTTTCTCCATTATAGAAAATCCAGTCAAGCACTCCAAGACAAAGCACATTGACATCAGGTATCATTTCATAAGAGATATTCATGAGAAAAATCTGATTAAACTATTCAAAATTGATTCAAATGAACAATATGTTGATTTCTTCACTAAAGCATTTGATGAACAAAGATTTAAGTATCTTATTACGGCTATTGGGATGATAAACATTGATTACTTCATCTCATTTTAAAACCTTTTCAAAATATGTCTTATCTTTGTCAATGCAATCTAAGACCTGTTAACAAAAGGTTTTTCTTCACAATTTCACTAAGTGTAAATTCTTCCTAAGAGGAATTAACCCTCAAAAGATGTCATATATATCTTCCAAAGCAAAATTCCTTCAAAGGAAATCTTATCTTTACAAGATTTTTTAGTCTCGGAAGAAGCTTTTTGATATCATATCAGATCTACTTCCGAAATTTATAAACTTTTTTTACTTTGAAGGCCTTCTTACTCTCGGAAGTAAATTGGATAAATTTAACTTCAGAAGCAATATTGGCTTCGGAAGAAAATTACCTTCGGAAAACTTTTATACTTAGAAGAAAACTTTACTATGCAACGGAAATCTTTTGGGCCCCATACTGAAAAAAGGTAAAGATCTTCTCAATGACGTCAGAATATTTTTAATGGATTTAATCTTACTTCCATTTGATCATACCCCAAACCATCACTTCACCTTATCCATCTACCCTTTTCACCCATTTAAATACTTTCGACTCCCTTAATCTTTTTGCCAATTTCACTGCCCAAAGCTTCCTTCATCTTCAATTTACCCAAATTCAAGCTCATTTCTCTGTAACTTTTTTCTCAAAATGGCACTAAACCCTCATCACAGCCAAGTCGCACTCCTTGACTCTTCCAAGGATATTGACTTCTCTGAAATCATCTCCTTTCTTACCCAATCAACCTACTACATTGCCCTAATTGTTAACCCTATTATATACTCGAACCATATGGTAGAGTTTTGGGGTAACAGGCATATTGTAACCTAGAATGGAGTTAGGGTTCTTAGGTCGAGCATCTATGGTCTTGAATTGATCATATATGAACAAATCAACAGGGAGCATCTTGAGCTTCATGATGAGGGCTCTCCTATAGGGTTCCCAAAGGTATTCCTAGATGAAAAGCATACCCAGATAGGATATGGTGGTGATGTGAGTAGGTCAACTGTGTACAAGTTCAACTTTGTTTATAACTAGAAGTTCCTGTTTCACATAGTCCTTCACTACCTATCAAACATGTCTGGGAGATGGGATCAAATCCCTTATGTACTAGGAAGCCTAGTTCATGGGTTGGTAAAAGGCCTCCGCTTCAACTATTAAAGGTTTATGCTGACCAATCTAATGGGAAAGCTTCAAATGGAGACATTTTACATGTATCCCTAGTTTATTCAGTACATAATCAACTGTGAGTTAGACTAGAGTAAGCTTGTTTATGCAGCTATTGTACATGTCCCTCATATTAGGCCAGCCATCTTCAAAGTGCAGAATAGGGTGTCCACCAACTTTACTAGAAGACACATTGTGCTTCTTCCATGTATGATTAAGCACATAGCTCCACGTGAGATCCCTATTAACCCCACAAGTGGTGAGACCACACCAGCAATGACCCACATAATGCCAAATCTACCTTCCCACCCCCATGAAAATTACATATCTGGGACGATCCAAATGAACCCTTGTTTAGTCTTCTTTGATTGAACAAGTTCCCCTTATTCAATCCGAAAAGGCTAGTGTGGAAACATGGGCTCCCACTCAGTCTGAGGTCCCACCTTCCTTCATAATCGACCTAAATATAGGTATTGAGTCTCCTTAGTCTCAATCCCGTGAGCCCCAAACCCAAGTTGAAACCCCTCAGGATTAGTCAGTCCTGAGCAACCAAAAAGGGACATCCCTCTCATCGGCTCAATGCCATTAGATATTGATCAAGGTCTCAAGTCATTAGGCATAACCTCTATATCCTTTACTTACCCTTTAATAAGAGCTGATAAGGAGATTGTGTCTCTTCAAGGCCATGAGGTTGATCCATAACACCCGCCTAAAGATCAACTTAGTCTAGAGAGACCTCTGATCTCTAGCCCCCATCAACAAAACCCAACTGAGTTGAATCCTACTGGTGTGGAGGGGACTCATGTAGATTTAATTGCCACTACTATAGGAGCCTTATTGGACCCTCAGGACAGTGGGAACATCTCTGAGACTGATGCTATGGCAACCATGCCTTTTGATGACTCTGAAAGAGACATCATTAAGCAAAGGAAACTAGGGTGCCAAGAAACCACATCTAGTGGTGAGGATGCACATACTAGGTATGTTACCTCATCTCCCTATGATTCTCCTAAGGAAGATGAGGGAAGTATGCAACTCATCATAAGAGACCTTCTTTCTAAAGTCTCAAACCTTGAATTCAGGGTTAAGACTTTGAAGAAATGGTCTGTCACTCGGTAACTTGAGATTGAAAATCTCAAACACAAACTAGCTAAGAAACAAAGTGAGAGATTTGTAAGAATGTACCAATTCAAGTCTCTTTAACCTCTTCATCTAGCTCATCAAGCTCTCAAGATGGTGCTACCACAAAAGGGGAAAGTGTTCATAAACAAGCACATGAGGAACCACAAAGCTTAGATCTTTCTACATTGACTTCTAGATATCCTGCTTAGCAAGCAACAATTTTCCTGAGCCACATCCAATCATTCTTCAAGTGGACCTAAGCATACTCAAAGATTTAAATAGGTTCTTTTTCTAAGTTCTTGATGGGATCTTATATTGAATAGCCAAGTCCAGATGTTGTCGTGGCATACTTTGGAGCTGAAGAGTTTCAAAGGTTGAATGCACATCCTACCACTGTCCCAGAGGTTGGTCAACCTAAGGTCCACATTGAACCTAAGATTGAATTCTAAGGGGAAATGAGGACTGATGGCCTAGCAACTGAAATAGTTGGGACAGATAGTGCAATCCCACATACTTCCAAAGCATAAGTCAAAGCCTCAGAAGAATCTCTTCAAACTTCCGAAGCTGAGATACAAGCTATGGAAGAGTTATTTTCCCTGTTTGAGGATCTAATTATCACATATGCAATCCTTGAATTTGTATCTGAGATTAATAGTGAAGACTTTCTCAATTTTCCCCTCACTCAAACATCATCATCACCTCATGCTCTAATCACCTCCTCCCAACCTGAAACCTATACACAAGAACCTCCCAAGTGAAGACATTAAAGGGAAGATGAAGATGACTGTTGGATCAAGAAGAAGGCTAATGCAACCAAAACAAAGTCACTTAGATAATTTTGGTGTTGCATACAAAGGCTTCCGAAGCTTAGCATGGAACTTTCGAAGGTTGTAGAGTTCTTCCCATGACAAAGTAAGAGATCGACTTCCGAAGACAGAACTCTACTTCCGAAGAGAAGTGCATACTTCCGAAGTTCAAGTCTTAGAAGAATAACTTGAAGACCACTTCCTAAGTATGATGAAAAGAAGAAGTCTACGAGCCTTGGAAGAAGCAGCCTCTTCCGAAGTATAAGTGGCTTCGGAAGTACTTACTCTTCCGAAACCATTTAGCCTCCGTAAGACACTACCATGAACCAGTGGACACAAGTATGGTCTCTGACAATCCGCTGCAAACCTCTGATACTGCATGGCTTCTTCCTAAAGAGCCATGTAGTTGACCATACTTTATTCCACTGTTCACCTTTTTATGATAGTACATGTTACCAACTTTAGTTGGTGACAAAAGGTAAGTCAGGGACATGTCCTGACTACCATATCTCAGATAAGACTTTATCCGAGATACCTTAAACTATAGTCTTGTAGTATAGGCTTTAGCTAAAGGATCCCAACTAGTATCAAAGTATATCCGGTTGTAGGTAGTATTATATATA
>BJCM01208258.1:0-12803 GCA_018326385.1 Flaveria bidentis
ATCTAGGTCTTGTCATGTGCTTAACCCCCCTCTAGAGCACCAAGCAATTCATCTAGGGTTAAGCGACAAGGACCCCATATCGCACGTACAGAGTGGTCACTAGGACGGATTCCCCCTGTGTGTGTGAACTCTTATGGGTTAACCAAGATCGCACGTTGTATAACACACAGTAATTAGGAAATCACACGTATTGGAGCAGTCACCCAGACTGAACTCTTACTGTGTGTATGAACCCTTATGAGTTAGCCAAAATCGCACGCTGTAGACACACACAGTTGAGCTAACAACTCTCAATGAGTTGTGAACCTCCTTTCATTTGCTTGCAAGGCTTTTCATTCGTTCCTTCATTATGTTCCACTTTCATTATCTTAAATATTTCACTTCGTTAAGATAATAATTTATGTTCATTAACAATACCACACCACGTAAAGTCATGCCATCATACATAATAAGGAACATAAGGAAACATAACATACATAGCATACATAATCAATATACATCCGCATCATCACACCTAGCATCAATCATACATCATCATAAACATCATGCATCACACATTCACATACATAAACATATATATATCAAGCATAAATCATCATACAACATAACTGACCCACTGCGGGACAGCGGAGGTTCAGGGGCGGCAACCCCTGACAGCGGGGTCCTAGAGGCAGCAGCCCCTAGTGGGGTCCAAGGGGCAACGCCCCTGGCTAATATAGCACCTTTTCTTATGAAAAATTCGATCTTCCTATTAAAACCGCTTAAAATCTTAGTCGTTCAAAACGTATATTTAGTATGCATTTCCAACCCCAAATTAGTTCCAAACCTTTAAAATAGGGGATCTAGAACTCACCTGGACTCAGTGAGTAGCTTCTCAATCAAGCATTCAAAGCAAGGGTTGCACTACACAGCCTGCAGATAAGTTAGCACTCAAAGGAGTTAATTTCTGCCTAATTTCGCTGCAAGATCAGCAGTTTCGCTGCTAGTTTCGCCAGCAGTTTCGCTGCTAGTTTCGCCAGCAGTTTCGCTGCTAGTTTCACTGGCATCTTCGCTGGTAGTTTCGCTGGCATCTTCGCTGCCAGTTTCGCCCAACTTTCATTGGAAAACCATGTCTATGAAACTACCTGCGAAACTATAGTTTCACAAGAAGATCCACAGTTTCGTTGGACAAACAACTAATTTCGCTGGATGAATACCCAGTTTCGCAGAACGGGCTGAAAAATACGAACCAACCCATTTTTGAACCAAAACTTCAATCTTTTACATCCAAAACCTTGGTTTATCACCCAACAAGCGATATCTAAGCTTCTTACATGTTTTCTTACACAAAAACGTGAGTTTTGGGCGAATCTTTGCCACTTTCAAAAGCCCCAAACCTGGAATCCTGGTTTACATCAAAAGGAACGATTAAATGATGTTTCTTACCTGGATTCGTGGTGTTTTCTTCTTGTTTGGATGCCCACGAACACCGATCTTAAATCCAGAGATCAACCGAGCCTTGAATCTTCAATTCTCTCTACTTTCTCTCTCTACTCTCTCTCTCCTCTAGAACTAGAGTGTTGAGTTGCAAATGAGAGCTGCTCAAGCTCATCCGTTTATATATACCGGGCGTTCCTGGGACCTTAAACTCGCTAAACACATAACCCGAAGAGTTAACTCGGTCTATAACCCATATCCATCTTATTTCCATTAAATGATCTCGTCTAAGCCTATTATTATTCTTTGGCTCGCTTAGACATTATTCGGGGCGTTACAATTACATATGTGTAAGACATGAAAGACTTTTACATTAAAGCTCATAAACTAGGAACACGATGTATCTACGAACTCCCCCTTGTACTTCTCCTCTTTTGTATCTCCTGCATGTATTTCAAAAGCAAAGCAGAGTGGTATGACGTGTTGAAACTGGAGAGCTTGTACTATATCATGCGTGTCATAGAACAGTGGCCACTTGTATAATGTGTAGACATCTTCAGTTGACAAGTTGGTAAGCCACATTGGGTCGAATACCCTGATAGTCTCTATATTTTCTTCTCTGTTCAGAACTATGACCGCTTCATCTGTCCTTCAATCATAATACCATCATTTGAAGTGTGGAGTGAAGTCCTAAGGCATTTCTCGTAAGGGAATCTTTGACATTGTGCGCAGAGGACTCCACTTCAGCACGACCTTAGGCTTTCCAGATATAGGATCCACTTTAGACCTACGAAAGTACCTCTTCGGTTGTTGAGGTCTGAAGTTTACCCATCTGGTGTGGTATTCCTTCTTTAATATTGCCTCAAACCAACCTGACATCTTTCTTGGATTAGCATATAGTAGATCTAAGCATGCAAGTCGGTTGAGCTCAAAACAAGAAAGAGTCTTCAGATCATGAGGATATCTGAAGTACTTAATCCCTTTCTCTCTCTTTACAGCATATACGTCCAAATCTTCAAAATAAGCCCATGCTATAATTTTTCCAGACACTTTCTGATGACATTTGACTCTATACAGCTTTGTGTAGGCATTCTGCTTTTGGGGTGCGCACTGGGCTTTCATCTCAGCAAAACAAGTTGCGCATTCAGCTTTCTTGATATCAACGTTTGCGTCCGAAGCTTGGGCTGTGCTTTCTTCTTTCTCCTTATCCTTCTCTACTTCATCCAACTTCTCAAAAGTACCACTGTTGAATGTTTCACCCAAGTTGGGGATAACATGTCCATCCAGATCAGTGTACTATGGATAATGATCAGCAATGACATCCTCTATCTCGGTTTCGTCTACATCGTTAAGCTCATCGTCACTTGCCACATCAACTGTAGGAGAATCTTTGACCAGCTCATCCGGATTCAGCCTGAATATTTCAGCCAGTTGTTCATCCATTAGGTCGTGTATGATCCCTCCCTGGAGTGTAGCTCACAGACCTTCTAACTATCCTTTGCAAGTCAAGAATCATGGTTAATTGAGTCTTGACCTGCTAAAGGGGTTGGACATCAAATTCATCTATCTGTTGAGCTTTATTTGTTTGATTAGACATTAAGCATATCACACATAAGTCATTATATAAAACATTAAGACATAAACAAACATAATGATCAATAATTACATTAATGTAATATATAATTCAAGTACAGAAGTTTTAAAGACAAAGACATCTAATCATTACTTTTGTCTTGATCCTTCGGTTCTTCTGCTGGAGGAGCTGAGGATGAGGCTTCTTGATCTTGGCTACGTTTGGTCATCCTTTGTCACACCCTCGCTTATAGCGGAAACACGAGGATGTAACAGACGGGATCGTCATAACACATTGTTAATTAATAGAGATGCATTAAATGATGAAAAGTCAACATGTCATGACGTCATCGGACACAAATGGGGACTTGTGTCATGGTTAGTCAATTTCCACGACAAACATAGTCATACAAACCAAATAAGTATAAGTCCCACAACCCGGGAGCAAGTGATCAAAATATGAATAACAAATAAAAGTCAGAGTAATTGTCATAAACATCCAATGTTCAAATAATGTAAATCTGATGTCATCGCTAAGGAAACATCCCTAGCAATCCTCAATGATTATTGCCTGAAAAGATATGCTCAAAATGGTCAACATAATGTTGGTCAGTTCGCAGGTTTAAATAATAAACAAAATTTGATGTTGTGTAATAGTTTGGTAGGACATGAGTGCATACAGTTATAAGCAAGCAATATCACATGAGCATCACAACTAAACCTATGACGTACACAAAGAATTTGTCAGAACATATTCACCCTAGGGCCCGTTCCTGGTCACTGTCAGTCCCAACTAGTATACTGACAAGCAATGGTGGGGGTGTCAACCAAATAGTACTATCAATACCTGTCTGTCAGCTCCAACACCGGAGTTAAATAGTTATGAAAATAGAACCACAAAGACAACTCATGCATGTACTAGATAAATACTTACAAAATAGTAAACACAACAGTCCCAAAAGAATTGAATAAGTTCATATCATAAAAAGGGTGAGCATACTTTTCCCCCTAGTTTATAAATATTTAAAATGAAAACGGGATCGCGAAACTCACCTTGAAATAAGATGAATATAATGGAATAAAAGACTTCAACGAGTGAGAGCAACGATAGATCAAACACCTATAATTAATTACAATAAAAACTTAAGACGAGCCTACAGAGAAAGGATCGTTCGGTCGATTTCAGGTCGGTTCAGGTTTGACGCGTAACACGCACACAAAATATATAATTCGTACAACCCAACACACTATATTAGTAAAACAACAACAACAACAATAATAATACTATTAATAATAATAATAATAGTAATAATAATAGTAATAATCATAACAACAATAGCAATATATAACAAACGTACATACCCTTTTACAGTACACACACCACCACATACGTACACTACATATATATTTATATATATATATATATATGCACACACACAACATATATACATGCTTATAGTTGGCAATCTCATGTATATATATACACATACATTAGAGACACACACAAATAAATAAATAAATAAATATATATATATATATATATATATATATATATATATATATATAAACTAACACACACAAACACCACACCCACACAGAAACACACACCACGCACCACGACCATGAATCAAACACACACATATACATATTACATACACATCCAACCGGACACGCACCGCAGCACACACAAAACACACACACATTACACACAACACACACACATTACACACAACACACACACACATTACACACAACACACACACCACTACACCTGCACACACCCTGCAGCACACACCCTGCAGCACACACAACACACATACATGATACATACGTATACACAGTATATATACATACACATCATCGCAGCCACACACACATGGTATATGCATACATATGCACCGATTCGTTCATACAATACACATACATATACATGGATGCGAACCTGCATAGACAACAGCCTTAGGCTGTTGTGTCCCTTCGACACACACCCACGACACACACCCACGACACACACATACACCCATGACACACACACACAACACACACACACTGTCGCATATATATACAACATACATGCACACACACCATATATATATATACACGCGGCCGCACACACAATATATATATATATATATATATATATATATATATATATACACACACACACACGGCTGCACACACATATATACAAACATACAAGGACATACACACACATATGCACAAACATACACACCGTACGCACACATGGCATACACACACACACCGCACGCACAAAGTGCACACACACATACACACACTGCACACACACACACACACCGCACAAACATTCACCGAAGAAGTCGTTCAACAACCCGAAACGAAACCGAACCAAACGGCGAGACGACGGCAACCGGCGGTGGTCAACGGCGACAAGATTCGGTTCGACAAGATTCGGTTCGAAATAAATTTTATATTGTTAGTATTATATATTATTAACGTTGCCACGAAAAGTAGGTACGACAAGATTCGGTTCGAAAACAAATTAATTTCGAAAAAAGAAAAAAAAATAATAATAAATGCACGAAATGAGATTTAACGAATTCAAAGTCAATTGACGGACCTGATAGTGACGGATGTCACAGTATCCCCCAGTTGAGAGAATTTCGTCCCGAAATTCAGATAGAGTTAGGTCGTGAAGTTGTATCCACAAACAAATGCGGATATTTGGATCTTATCTGGTCTTCCGGTTCCCATGTAAACTCAGGCCCTCGCTTGGAGTTCCATCTCACTCTAACAATTGGAATATTGTTGCGCTTCAGTTGTTTCACCTCTAGGTCCATAATTTCTATTGGTTCTTCCATAAAATGTAGTTTCTCGTCAATCTTGATTTCCTCAATCGGTACATGAAGGGATCCATCGGCTAAACACTTCTTAGGTTCGATACGTGAAATGTATCGTGCACACCACTAAGTTCTTGAGGTAGCTTCAATCGATACGCTACGGAACCAATTCTTTCTGTGATCTCGAATGGTCCAACATATCTCGGAGCCAATTTCCCTTTCTTTCCAAATCTTACGATTCCCTTCCACGGAGAGACTTTCAATAAAACACGATCACCAACGTTGAACTCTAAGGGTTTACGATGGTTGTCAGCGTAGCTTTTCTGTCGATCTCGAGCTGACTTAAGCCTATCCTTGATTTGAAATATCTTGTCAGTTGTTTCTTGGATAATCTCTGGGCCTGTCAATTGGGTTTCACCTACTTCTGCCCAACACACTGGAGATCTACATTTCCTTCCATACAATGCCTCAAACGTATTCCAACTCCCACCAAAATCAATCACACAGGCCCTAAGTATGTCCTCTAGAGTTTGTATTGTTCGCTCACTTTGACCGTCTGTTTGTGGGTGATAGGCGGTATTTAAGTCCAAACGAGTACCCATCGCTTTCTGTAGAGTCTACCAAAACCAAGATGTAAATCTACTGTCTCGATCAGATATAATAGACACGGGCACTCCATGTCTAGCCACTATCTCATTCACATATAACCTTGCTAACTTCTCCATTTTATAGTCCTCGCGAATAGGCAAGAAATGAGCAGATTTCATCATTCGATCCACGATGACCCAAATTGAATCATGCCTATTACTTGTTCTAAGCAACTTAGTGATGAAATCCATCGTTATATTCTCCCACTTCCATTCGGGAATTTCCGGTTGTTGAAATAGACCTGATGGTTTTTGATGTTCGGCTTTGACTTTTGAACAATTCAAGCATTCGCTCACATACTTTGCAATATCCTTTTTCATACCTGGCCACCAATACAACTCCTTAAGATCTTGATACATCTTTTCTGCACCAGGATGAACAAAATACTTAGACTTGTGTGCTTCGTTCATAACTAGGGTTCGAATATCACCCCACTTAGGTACCCATATACGATCCACAAAATACCATACACCATCTTCTTTACAGTTCATCTATTTGTCTAACCCTCGGAACTCTTCACTTGCGACATTCTCTTCCTTCAGTGCTTCACCCTGTGCCGATTGTATTTTCTCTTTTAAATTCGATTGAATAGTCATCCCTAATGCTCGCGCACGTAGGGGTTTAACACGCTCCTTTCTACTCAAGGCATCAGCTACTATGTTCGCATTTCCAGGATGATATCGAATCTCACAGTCATAATCACTTAGGTGTTCCACACATCTCCTTTGGTGCATATTCAGTTCCATTTGGTCAAAGATGTGTTGAAGGCTTTTATGATCAGTGTAGACAACACACTTAGTCCCATACAAATAATGTCTCCCTTTAGGGCGAACACTACTGCGCCTAATTCCTAATCATGTGTCGTATAATTCTTTTCGTGAACCTTAAGTTGACGTGAGGCATAAGCAATCACTTTATCTTTTTGCATAAGCACACAACCTATGCCTTGATGTGATGTATCGCAGTACACCACAAAATCATTTGACCCATCAGGGAGGGTTAATATTGGTACATTGCATAACCTTTCCTTCAACGTCTGAAATGCCTCCTCTTATTTATATCCCAAATCAAACTTCTTATCTTTTTGTGTTGACATCTTCAACGGCTGGGCGATCTTAGAGAAGTTTGCAATGAATCGTCGATAATGACCAGCCAACCCTAAAAATTGTCGTATCTCTGAGGGCGTCTTAGGAGCATCCCACTTTTTAACTACTTCGATCTTTCCAGGATCAATGTGGATTCCCTTTTCATTAACCACGTGTCCCAAAAACTTTACTTCCCGCAATCAAAATTCACACTTCGAGAACTTGGCATAAAGTTTCTCTTCCATCAAAAATTTGAGTATCGCTCAAAGGTGTTGTTCGTGGTCTTCCTTTGATCTAGAATAGATGAGTATATCATCTATAAATACGATCACAAACTTGTTCAGATAGGGTTTACACTCCCTGTTCATAAGATCCATGAACACTGCTGGAGCGTTGGTCAGCCCAAACGGCATGACTAAGAACTCGTAATGCCCATATCGAGTCCTAAACGCTGTCTTTGATATATCCTCTTCATGAACCCGTAATTGGTGATAACCTGATTGGAGGTCGATCTTAGAGAAGTACGAAGCTCCGTGTAATTGATCAAATAGATCATCGATCCTAGGGAGTGGATATCAATATTTCACAGTCAGTTTATTCAACTCTCGATAGTCTATACACATTCGGAATGTTCCATCCTTGTTCTTGACAAACAATATCGGTGCTCCCCATGGCGAGTGACTTGGTCGTATGAAACCCTTATCTAGCAATTCTTGTAGTTGGCTCGATAATTCTTGCATTTCCGATGGTGCTAACCGATATGGCGCCTTTGCTACTAGCGTCGCTCCATGTACCAAATCTATGCGGAATTCCACTTTTCGAGGAGGGGGTAAGCCGGAAAAATCATCAGGGAATACTTCCGGAAAATCTTGCACCACCGGAATGTCTTCCAGTTTCCCTCCCTCGGGTTTCTTCTCCACAACATGTGCCAAGAATGCATAACATCGCTTTTGTAGACAACGCCGAGCTTTCATACATGAGATGATCTTTAGACTCCTTCCTGGTCATTCTCCTTGAATCTTGAGCACATCACCATTAGGCATAGGGATCCGCACTACCTTCTCTCGGCAAACAATTTCAGCTCCACACCTCGACAACCAATCCATTCCCACTACCACGTCGAAACTTCCCAATTCAAAAGGTATCAAGTCTATATCAAAGGCATGATCTTCTAATATAATCGTGCACCCTCTAATTATTTCGCTAGCTCTCACAAATTTACCATTCCTCATTTCTACTGAGTAGCTAGTCTCTAAACAACTAGGGTTCAAACCAATTAGGGGTGCAAATTTAGAGGACACAAAGCTATTGTTGGCCCTGGTATCAAATAATACAGATGCAAAATGATTATTGAGAATGTACGTACCCGTAACAACATTCAGGTCCTGACGCGCGTCATTTGCACCAATCACAAACGCACGTCCTCAGGCAGCATTTCCTTGATTACCTTGTCCTTGATTGCCAATTATTGCCATCACTTGATTTTGGTTGTTCACTGGTTGACCCGATGCCCGATTCAGCCTGGGGCACATATTCCGATAATGGTCAGGACTCCCACACTCATAGCAAACCCTAATGTTTCTAGTTGGATTGATTGCATTTATCGGTGCAACCACGTTGGGCGCCACTCTACAATCCCTTGCAAGATGCCCCGGGCACCTACAATTCGCACAAACTCGACACGGCGCCGCAGCAGGGTGATGATAGTTACATTTCCCACACTTAAGATGTGGCCCAACATAGACCTTTCTCCCTTGGTTCACTACCACAGAACCTCTAGTCACCTTTGCCTTTTTATCAAATCTTCCCCCTGGTTGTCTGTTCGATTCCCCTACATCTCTTCTTTTCTCACTACCTTTACCTAGCACCCCAGTTTTTACCATCTCATCAGTTAGAGTGCCAGACTTCAAAATTGCACTCTGTATTGTTGGAGGTGTCGAAACAGTGACCAAATCACGTATTTGAGGTACTAAACCCCAAATGTAACGCTCAATCCGTTTTGATTCAGGTGTCACCAAGTGTTGCACCAGTCTTGCCAACTCATGAAACCTGTCGGTGTAAGTAGCATGACCCGACCCTACCATCGCATGATTCTAGAATTCATGCTCCAACTTCTGTATTTCATTCATTGGACAATATTCTTTAGTTGCCAATGCTTTGAATTCCGCCCAAGTCATTGCCATTGCTTCCTCCCTTCCTCGAGCCTGTACTTGGGTATTCCACCATGTTAACGCTTTTCCCACCGGTGAACATGTAGCATACTTTACCTTCTGATTTTCAACACAGTTGCTAATGTCCATCACAGATTCCATCTTATCGATCCAACGGGTCAAGGCAATGGCTCCACCTTTTCCATCAAACTCCTTTGGTTTACAAGTCATGAACTCCTTGTAAGTACAACCAACCTTTCCTCCATTACCATTCCCATTCATGTTTCCATTACCGTTCGCATTTCCCATTCCACCTCCTTCTCCATGTTCATTTTCATTATTCTCTTCATAACCACCATTTTCATCGTTGTGTTCATTATCCTCATTACCACCCCCATTATTGTGATTCATGATGTTGTCACTCACCTGTGCTACTATGGTCGTGATGAGTGTTGCCAGTTGTTGAGCAATAATGGTGGCTATTTCAGGGTTTCCAGCTCCCTGATTATTACCACCTTGCCCACCTTCATTTCCACCTATAGGTGCTTCACCCCTACCTCCTGCACCTATTCCTCTACCTCTACGTCTACCTCTTGGGGCTGCACCGCCACGACTAGCACTGCGAGTAGTTCTTCTGGGCGGCATCTTTCTAATCAACATAGACAATACGTAAGCCCCAAATCTTAAAGTCAATCAATAAAGTAATACATGTACAGTGAGTATCATTGCTGAGCTACGACCCTTTGAAGACCATATGTTTTTCAAGGAAACAGTTGGTTGCATAGCCATTGAAATGCTAGAGAGGGTGTTATCTCATAGGGACTGGTACCAATGTCACAATATGATCCCATGATTCTTTAGGTGAGTTAGAACTCACGTAAGTAATAAGGTGATGGATGATTTATCAAGATTGATAAGGTCTCATAAGAAACAGGACACTAATTTCCTAAGGTATGGAGTTGAGGATTCGTAATAACAATGACTTTTATCTTGCGGCAAGATTGACTAGGCCTCGCATGCACAACAAATTGCATTTACGTGTGCACCCGTAATTGAAATTTTCTTTGCATGGTCAACCCTAGCTCATCCTAACCGAATCAAACCGACTTGTCAAGTACATAGTGTTATTCAAGATAGAAGTATCAAAGGTATGATCAATAACCAATAGTTAATTATCCGAAGTTGAACAAAGGAAATGAAATAGAATCATTAACACATTGCAGATCATGAATAGTTTCAATAATTAAAGAACAGACACGCATAGTCAAATGCACATAAGTCCTAATATGCATTCTACATGTAGGTTCTTAGGTTATAGTCTAGGTCAAGTGATCCACCTAATTCTTTATAACTAATGGCTCTAATACCAATCTGACACACCCCGCTTATAGTGGAAACACGAGGATGTAACAGACAGGATCGTCATAACACATTGTTAATTAACAGAGATGCATTAAATGATGAAAAGTCAACGTGTCATGACGTCATTGGACACAAATGGGGACTTGTGTCATGGTTAGTCAATTTCCATGACAAACATAGTCATACAAACCAAATAAGTATAAGTCCCACAACCCGGGAGCAAGTGATCAAAATATGAATAACAAATAAAAGTCAGAGTAATTGTCATAAACATCCAATGTTCAAATAATGTAAATCTGAGGTCATCGCTAAGGCAACATCCCTAGCAATCATCAATGATTATTGCCTGAAAAGATATGCTCAAAATGGTCAACATAATGTTGGTCAGTTCGCAGGTTTAAATAATAAACAAAACTTGATGTTGTGTAATAGTTTGGTAGGACATGAGTGCATACAGTTATAAGCAAGTAATATCACATGAGCATCACAACTAAACGTACGACGTACACAAAGAATTTGTTAGAACATATTCACCCTAGGGCCCGTTCCTAGCCACTATCAGTCCCAACTAGTATACTGACAAGCGAGGGTGGGGGTGTCAGCCTAATAGTACTATCAATACCTGTCCGTCAGCTCTAACACCGGAGTTAAATAGTTGTGAATACATAACCACAAAGACAACTCATGCATGTACTAGATAAATACTTACAAAATAGTAAACACAACAGTCCCAAAAGAATTGAATAAGTTCACATCATAAAAAAGGTGAGCATACTTTTCCCCCTAGTTTATAAATATTTAAAATGAAAACGGGGCCGCGAAACTCACCTTGAAATAAGATGAATATAAGGGAATAAAAAACTTCAACGAGTGAGAGAAACAATCGATCAAACACCTATAATTAATTACAATAAAAACTTAAGACGAGCCTACAGAGAAAGGATCATTCAGTCGGTTTCGGGTCGGTACAGGTTTGACGCGTAACACGCACACAAAATATATAATTCATACAACCCAACACACTATATTAGTAAAACAACAACAATAATAATAATAATACTATTAATAAAAATAATAATAATAATAGTAGTAATAATCATAACAACAATAGCAATATATAACAAACATACATACCTTTTTACAGTACACACACCACCACATACGTGCACTACATATATTTATATATATATATGCACACACACAACATATATACATGCATATAGTTGGCAATCTCATGTATATATATATACACATACAATAGACACACACACAAATAAGTATATATATATATATATATATATATATATATAAACTAACACACACAAACACCACACCCACACAGAAACACACACCACGCACCACGACCATGAATCACATATACATATTACATACACATCCAACCGGACACGCACCGCATCACACACAAAACACACACACACACAACACACACACCATTACACCCGCACACACCCTGCAACACACACAACAAACATACATGATACATACGTATACACAGTATATATACATACACATCGTCGCAGCCATACACACATGGTATATGCATACATACGCACCGATTCGTTCATACATTACACATACGTATACACGGATGCGAACCTGCATACACAACAGCCTTAGGTTGTTGTGTCCCCTTCGACACACACCCACGACACACACATACACCCATGACGCACACACACACACACACACTGTCACATATATATACAACATACACGGACACACACCATATA
>BJCM01208260.1:0-10703 GCA_018326385.1 Flaveria bidentis
TTCTAAAACAAAATGAGCACAGTTACAAAGAAAAGATAGACCTTTTGAACAAACAGCTTAGGGAAACAGAAGTAGTAGCCTTTAACCAAGCTAATGACATTAGGTACTATCTTAACTCCCTAGAAGACACTAAGAAACAAAAAGCAGTTTTAGAAGTAGAAGTTAATTTATTAAAACAAAAACTGCAGAGTTGGACAAGTTCCTCTCACATTGTCCAACACTTAGTGAGAGAATGTAACAATGGGGTGGGTTTGGGATATAAAGTGGTTCCACCACCACCTGAGACCTTGATGAATACTAAAAGTAAACCAATCAATTACAATCCAATCAAGGATCATATGGTGTCCACTCCTCTTGTAAGTGATCTAGATTCCACATGTAAATTAAATGAATCTGGAACTAGACAAAAGAAGGCCACGTCAAAGGCAAAAGGTAAAATGCCTTGTGTTAATCTGGAAAAAGAGTTCAAAAAGGTTAATATAAAGTCTGGTTCAATCACTGTCAAATCTGAACCTAAAAAGACCATTAATGTTAACCAATCACATGTTTCATGTTAAAGTCCAGGTAAACAAAAGGGAAAGGATGTTAAAAATGTTAAAACAATTAAATATGTTAAACAAGATAAAACATCTAAACAAGAAGAGTCAAAACCCAAACAGAATAATGTCACACGGGTGTCACACACGTCTCCACAAGAACAGTTAAATCGTAAAGTTGAAAGCAGTCATGCTACAACTGTGGAGAGAATGGACACATTGCTTCTAACTGTCCTTACTATCAGACACCTAGGAAAAAAGTTGAACTTCAAGAACCAAAATCTAGTTCTTCTAAAAGGAGTTCAATGACTCAACATAGAAGAGCTAGTGAACCTAAAGATTAACCCATTAGCCAGTCTTCTGTTTATCACAAACAGGCCTTACACTAAGCTGGTTTATGGAAAGAAAAATCAACCTCAATGTCTGATAATGAGAACAAGAAGACAACTGAGCTTCCCTCACCCTCTAAAGGTCAATGGGTTGAATTTATGATATGTGATGCCTCTGGGAAACCCAAGCAAGTAAAGGCTTGGGTCCCTAACCTAAACTAATGTTTTCAGTTGAATGTGCAGGGTGTTCGCTATAGTGCTGTAACCAACATGTGGATTGTCGATAGTAGAGCATCCAGGCACATGACTGGGAACAGGGCACTCTTATCAAACATCAAATAAATAAAAGGAGGCCATGTTTCATTTGCTGGAAACAATGGAGGGTGTATCATAGCACAAGGGAAAGTGGGAAATAAGAAAGTAAAGTTTGACAAGGTAAACTACGTTCAAAAAATGCAAAATAACTTACTTTTTGTATACCAAATTTGTGATAAAGCGTTTAAAGTAGTATTTGATAACAAGAAGTGCTATGTCCTGAAAAAGGACTATCTGATCCCAGAGGACCATGTCTAAATGTCTGCCTCAAGATATAACGACCTTTATGTCTTGGATCTATCAAAGGCCTCCACAACGGATCATCAAGTTTAGTGCTTCTTGTCAAAGGCTACTGAGAAGGACTCCATATCCTGGCATCAAAGAATGGGACACATTAATCCACGGAAAATGAATCACTTGATCCAGAATGATCTAGTGAGAGGTGTTAACGTAAAAAACTTCCAACTTCCGGATTTCTGTGTGGCGTGCAAGAAATGCAAACAGACGAAGAAGTCTCATAAGGAAAAGAAAGTTCATTCCATCAAACTTCCTCTTGAACCTCTTCACATGGATCTGTTTGGTCCGGTCAGTGCAAGAAGCATTGCAGACGACTTGTACTACTATGTGGTTACTGATGACTACTCAAGATTTTCTTGGGTAATGTTTCTGAAATCCAAATCAGAAACATTTGAGTCATTCAAGGAATTAGTAAATACACTAGAATCCCTATACAAGTTGAAGGTACGACAAGTACGCTTAGACAACGGAACCGATTTCAAGAACCAATGGATGGAGGCTTACTGCAAGGAAAGGGAATTGTGTACTAGTTCACCTCTTCCTACACACCTCAAATTAATGGCTTTGCTGAGAGAAAGAATCGCAGCTTGATAGAGACAGCACGGATAATGCTAACAGACTCGAAACTGCCAATTCAATTCTGGAATGAGGAAGTGGCAAATGCATGTTACACGTTAATTCGAGTTCTGGTAGTTAAACGCCATGGCAAGACGTGTTACGAGTTACTACAACAGTGTAAACCTAATCTTGAGTATCTCGAACCGTTTGGCGCACCGTGCACCCTACTGAAGAAGACTCAGGAGGGTAAATTCAGCGAGAAGGCTGAAGAAGGTATCTTTCTAGGATACAACATACCGAATAAGAGAGTTTACAATAACTCTACGGGTCAAGTAGAAGTGTGGTGTAACGTGGACGTTCAAAGATACACCACCCCACTTGCTGGAAAAGGACCAGCCTTCTTTTTTGACTATGATGGATTCTTCAAGTCCATCATCATACCTCTCTCCACTTTTGATGATGAATTAGCAACCAAAATGATGTTTGATGTCTTAAACACACCATCACAAGACGTCACATTATCTGGTTCATAAAGTGAATCGTCTAACCAGTCAGGGGGAGCACTCGAGGGAAGTGACTCCTCCTCTAAAGATGAAGCTGTGGAGAATGACCAGAATAATCAAGAGGAACAGGTTACCATTCCTGAAATTCCACAAGCATCTGACATTGTTGTCTCTACGTCTTCGGAACCTCAAACTCCTACTGCCTCAGATACAGAACCCAATGTTCATAATCTTGATTCTGAGGTAGTTGTTCCCACCACTCCTCGATCACGCCTAAATGTATATCCTCCCCTGGACAATGTCATTGTTGTTTTGTGCAAACAAGAAATCAGCTATATTCAGCTGATTATGCCTCGGTAATGGAAAAAGGATACCTTCACCATGGTGCATATCGTTGTTTTGTGTCTCAGTTTGAGCCAAAATACGTCAGTGAAGCCCTGAATGATGAGGCATGGGTGAGTGCCATGCAAGAAGAAATTCTTCAGTTAAAGAAGTTAGGTGTATGGACACTGGTTGATAGACCAAAAGGGGATAAAGTCATTAGTACCAAATGGGTCTTGAAGTGTAAGAAAGATGACCATGGTGTCATCATCAAGAACAAGGCTCGACTTGTAGTCAAGGATTTCGACAAGTCGAGGGAATAGATTACAATGAAGTGTTTGCACTTGTGGCGATAATGGAAGCCATCCGTATCTTCCTAGCCTATGCCTCTTACATGAAGATTAAAGTCTATCAACTGGATGTAAATAGTGCATTTCATCATGGTGAAATACGGGAAACAGTGTACATCAGTCAACCCGAGGGATTTGAGGATCCATATCATCGGGACAGAGTGTACAAACTCGACAAGGCTTTATACTGGCTTCATCAAGCCCCGAGAGCATGGTATGAGAAACTCTCGACTCACCTTGTGAAACATGGCTTTCGCAGAGGTGTTATTGACTGCAACTTGTTTATCAAAGAAAAAGATGGTGATTTACTGCTGGTTCAAATTTATGTTGATGACATAATCTTCGGTTCCAAGAACGATAATTTATGTAAAGAGTTTGAAGCAGTAATGAAGGTGACTTTGAAATGAGTGCCATGGGAGAGATGAAGTTCTTTCTCGGGTTACAGGTGGATCAGACACCAACGGGAATATTTCTACATCAGACCAAGTATGTAGGAGATATTCTCAGTTGGTTTGACATGGAGAATGCTTCCGCAGCGGGGACTCCACTTACTACAAACCATGATGTAGCACCCGACGAGAATGTTGATCTGGTCAATGCCACCATGTACCGAGAGCGATTGGATCTCTCATGTATCTCAGTGCCTCAAGACCTGATATCATGTATGCGACATGTCTATGTTCAAGATATTAGGCAAAGCCAAAGGTTAACCATCTGATAAGGGTCAAGAGGATATTCCGTTATGTGAAGGGTACATCAACACTTGGGTTGTGGTATCCTCATGACGATGACTTTGAGCTTACGACGTATAGTAACTCGGATTACGATGGCTGCCAGATGAACTACAAGTCTACATCAGCAGGATGTCAATTCTTTGGGAGAAGATTAGTGACCTGGCAATGTAAGAAGCAGACCTCAGTTGCTTTGTCAACCTGCGAAGCCGAATACGTTGCTGCAGCAAGTTGTTGTTCACAAATCATATAGGTACAACAGCAAATGCGGGACTATGGTTTGCATTTCTCTTCTACTCCTATTTTTGTTGATAACTCTGTTGCAATTGAAGTAACTAAAAATCCGCTCCAACATCCTAAGACCAAACACATCGGCATTAAATATCACTTTATACGTGACTGTTTTGAAAAGAACCTAATCGATGTGGTTAAAATAAATACTGATTTTCAACGCGCTGACCTCTATACAAAGGCTTTTGATAAACCACGTTTTCTATATTTGTTAGAGGTAAACGGCGTTAAAACAAAAAGTGATGTAATTCCAGAAGATGACCATGCTTAGTCCGATGCATATAGTCCATTTTTCTTTTACTTTTTATTTTCTTTATTTATTTTAATTCATGTGTTAATTAAATTGATGTTATTTCTTCGCCTATTAAAATCCTAAAAATGAAAATCATTTATGGTTTTAGAATTTTAGGGGGAGAATAGATTTAGTTAACAACATTAAAAAAACGAGAGAGGAGGAGAGGCTAGCTCATAGAATTCAGATCGTATTTGTGATACCGATTCGATAACTTTGGAAAATGATAGTACACAGGAACAAACCATTTGAGATTTTTAAAAAGATTAAATTGAATTAGATGTGAAGTTCAAAGTATAAATCTGTGTAGTCTGAGCAATATAAAAGGAAAAATGATAGTAAAACTGGTTACTACTAAGGTAACACAAAGAAAGTAGACCTAGAGGTTGCTAGACCACAGATGATATGTCGGTAGATTCAACACAATAGATGATTAGACCTTGTTGGTGATCTCAAGAACAAACTAAAGTGTTCAACAAGCTGTGGGTTATCATCCTATCCCTAGTTAACACAATCAACAAAATTCCAATAAGGGGTGACGAGCAGAATAAACGCCACAAATGTGTGCGTGTGACCAAAATATGAGCAGAAGCACAAAATGAAAAAAAATGCAAAAGCAATCAAACTAATAACCTATGTTGTTGGTGAGAACTGTTTAAAAAGAATAAAAATTGATCAAACAAGAAGATAGGTTATATGTCTCTCTGCTGTGCAGTGGCACTGACCTGAGGATAAGCATAACCTATATATTCTAGAATTCATCGTTGTTTGCCGCCTCTCTGTTGTGCGGTGGCACTGACCTAAGGCTTGGCTTCTAGTTGAAAGCTCTAAGAATAGTCTATTCTTGTATACTACCCTGAGACCGCTCAAAAATCTCCTGAGGAATGTTGATTACCAAATAAACGTGGGATCCACAAAATCTTGTTGAAATAATTAAACCTTAAACTATCACCAATCTGTGTCAAAAGTCTTTGTATGGATTTAAGAGGACAAGTATACTGACAATCATCGTGGATACAACTCTTGAAAGTCCAAATCAATATGGGGATCTATTAGTACTAGTATGATTTCCTAAACTTGCTAACGACTCTAGATAAAAAACAAGAATAGAGCATCAAAAGGTTTTGATAACATGTCCCTGATGATTTGACGTACCTGTATGATTCCAAACTGAATTGGTCCACTTATCATCAAAATGAATTGAAGCTTCCCTTTAAGGAAATGAATCTTTTAGATTTCCATCTTAGATTTTCCACCTCACACAAAACCACAAAAACAAGTTTTAGTTTTGTATTTCAGTTTTAGTTCTTTTATTTTGTTTAAATTTCATCAATTTTAGTTTGTTAAACATCAGACTATGCCATGGAATTCAATCGGGGATTTAATCACCTAAAAAGGTCATGTCTGAGGTGACCACACAAGTTTCCAAATGTGAAATATTTCACATCTAAGGTGGCAAAGTGTATGTTCATTTAAAAGGATCACGACTGAGGTGATCAAAAGCTTTCAAAATTAAAATAATCATGTCTGAGATGATCGAATGCTCACAAGGTTTAATCAAAAGATAAAAGTGTGGAATGGCAATAAAGTCAAAATCATGTGTATGATCCATCCGCACGACTGGACCATGAGCATGGACCAGTCGTACGATTGGAGGATACGAATGGGCCAAATCGCACGATTAACCTACACGTATGGGACATTAGTGCGATTGGACCATTAGCCTGAATAAAATCACACGATTGGATGACTAAAATGAGCCAATTGCATGGATGAAGGTGACCGAATGACACAGTCGCACGACTGACTTCTAGTCGCACGACTGAAGGTGACCGACTGTGCTAGTCGCACGACTGATCTTCAGTCGCACGAATCAACTATGCGACTGGGCTGAGTCGCACGACTAAAGGAAACCCTAGTATAAATAGAGGGGGAGTCAGTCGCAGTCATTCATCACCCCCAAACGCTCCTAAATCGCATGAAGCACCGTTACTCTGCCCGATTTTCATTTGAGCACTCTAGACCATTGATTACTGCATACTGACGATGTGTAGTGACTATACAGGTAATGTGCGGTACAATCAATGAAAATGTACATCGATCCATGCACAAAATCGACTAAATTGAACCCTAAAAAGAAACGAGACTTAGTTTAACTAAGAAACTAAAAAAACTAAGTCCATTGTGAAATTAAAGGTTATTATGTGTTATGTCGGTCAAATGCAAGCCTAATGAGCCAAACCACAACGTATAACATTAAAGTTTGCTCAAAATTCGATTTTGAATTAAACAGTAAGTCTGTCATGCGAATGGACAACCTGATGAACTTCAGTCGCACGACTGAGCGAGGCGAATGGCTAAACCGCACGACTGAACCATGTGTATGAGTTCAGTCGCACGACTTGTGTAAACACATGAGATAGCATACGTATGAGCCTAGTCGTATGTTCAGTTGTACGTATGTGGTCATTCGCATGACTAGATCTCAGTCGCACAGCTCATTCACACGACTAGATCTCAGTCGCACAGTTTCATTCGCATGATAGAACAGAAAACTTCAAGTTAAATGAATCAAATTCTTACTCATTTACGGACACTAATGTTTATTTGCATTGTGTGACAGATGGCTAGTCGTTGGACTATGAGCACCAAGCACAACATTTGTGCTCATCTAGATCTGACCTCAAGGAATGCAACAGACTTCTCAGGCATTATTACCTTCCTATGGAGATCGAGGATCTTCAGTGCCATCTTGACTCCGGGCACACCATACCGCTCGGTTCAACAGGTGTTTTGGGAAGGCACGGTTGTCGACAGGACCTCAGAGCCCCACCGGATCAGGAGCTCTATCTTTGGTCAGCCTATAGAGATCACTGAGGACGATCTCAGGACAGTATCAAAGTTTGGGGATGATGCTGACTGCCCTACCCGTCTACACCCACTGATAGTACGAGGTTGTTTCCTGCGGGCCAAGTACTCTGGGGACATCAACTCAGGTGTGCTCAACAAGAGCAACCTGTGTCCCCAGCTTAAGTACTTAGCCCATGTGCTACTCAAGTGCATTGCCTTACGGAAGGGGGGATTCGACGAGCTGTCCGATCAGATACAGAACGCCTATGTGGCGTTGGTGCTCAACCATCCGTTCAGCTTCTCTAAGATGATCTTCGCCTACTTGGTGGAGAACATCGAGGCTAAGGGCAAGGAGGGCTTTTGCATGTACCCTCGATTTATGCAGATGATCATTGACCAAATGCTCCCTTCGTTGCCAAATGAGAAGGATGATTCCATAGTGCTCGAGGTGATGGACGATACCACCTTGGGCCGCATGAAGGTATACAGGGCGAAGCAAGTGAAACCCCCTGTGAGGCGGCTATTTGGGCATCTGGCCCGTGAAGACTACGTAGCGCCATCACAAAGGAAGTAGCGCCATGATGACAGTGACTCAGACACTGAGCTGATTGAGCTCCCAACTGATGATTCTGACGATGATGATAGCGGAGATGGTGGAGATGCAGGGCCCACTTAATTTAAGGCCCCCACTACTGATACAGCATCTCCAGCATCCACCCAAGGTGGGACAGAGCCAGCAGGTTTCCATCAGGACTTTCGTCCTGATGAGGAGGAGGAGACAGATGAGAAGCCCTTGACTCGTACTGTAAGGAGCAGGGTGGTTGCCATTGACCGAGGTATTCGGGAGGCTGGAGGACGCCCTAGCGAGTCTGGGGAGACTGCTACTGATCCCAGTTATACACCCGATTAGCCCGTAACATCCCTAGGGGAGCATCCACCTCAAGGGGTTCGAGGAAGAAACAGAAGGCTCAGCCCCACGGGATGAAGAAGAAGAGGAGGAGGATGACTTTTATCACCACCACCACTACAGCCACCACTACCACCACTCCACCCGCCACCACTACCACCACTCCACCTACCATCCGTACATCCATTCCACCTACCACCACTACTATCATGCCACCCATTCCACATACCACCACTACATCTATTCCACCTACCACCACCACTTCCACTCCACCCATCATGACTACCCCACCATCCACACATATCCTACCACCCATCTTCTCTACATCCACCACTACCACCACCACTCATGGAGCCGGGACCTCATCACAGGTCCCACCTATTATTGGATCCTCTTACCCATCTGTTATGTTGGAGGAGCAGTTGGCTAACCTAAACCGGTTAGTACTAAAGTTGATGGCGACGGATGACCAGAGAGCTACTCAGCTTAATCAGCTGATGGAGCTCAATGCCTCCTAAGCCTAGAGGATTGAGGCTCAGAGCCTTGAGATCATAGAGCTGAGAGAGATGCAGACATCTTCTGTACAGAGGATACATGACTTAGCGGCTTAGAACAAGAAGCTCATGTTGAGGCTCAAAGGATCAAAAGATGAGACACTAAAGATCAGAGAAGGAGATGGAGATGATGGTGATGATGATGACAGTGATGATGATGATGATGATGATGATGATGGTGATGATCAAGGTGACGATACAGATGCAGGTGATGTTGTTGATGCAGGTGATGATGATGATGAAGGAGAAGGAGATACATCTTCTACGGGTGCCACATCAGCAAGTGAAAGGAAGACCAAGAAAGCTCAAGACAAAGCTGCCTCTACATCAGCCCCGTCAGCAGAGAAACACATGATACAAGACAAGAGTAATGCATAGTTGTTTATGTTATTTAAAATCATGTGTAATTGAATATTGTATCAAACTTATGTACATAGTGCTTATATTTTGTTAATGTGTTTCTGTTTTGATTATTGACTGATGGTTGATGTATTACATGTTTTAAATCAAGCAGATCTAAATTTTCAAAGAGATGAATATGATGTTGCTCCCCTTCAACAGGTCAAGACTCAACTCACAATGATTCTTGATCTGCAAGGGATAGTCAGGAGATCTGTGAGTTACACTCCTGAAGAAGGAGAAATAATTCATGATCTCACTGATGAGCAATTGGCCGAAATGTTCAGACTCAATCCTGATGAGATCGTGAAGGATGCTCCTACGGTAAACGTGGAAAGTGACGATGAGCTGAATGATATAGACGAGATAGAAATTGAGGATGTCACGGCCCAACATTATACAGAGTATATTGATAATGAAGGGAATGTTGTTCCCAATTTGGGAGACACCCCTGTCAGTGATACCTTCAAAACTTTGGATAAAATGGAGCAGGAGTTAGAGAGAGACAAAGAAAAAGCCCAAGCCTCAGACGCTGATGTCAACCTCAGAAAGCCTGAATGGGCAGCATGTTTTGTAGAAGTCTATAAAGTGAAGAAGCATCGCAATGTGTCAGGAAAAATCATAGTGTGGGCCTATTTTGAAGATCTTAAAGTTTATGCTGTTAAAAGAGAGAAAGGTATCGAGTACTTCAGATTCCCACATGATCTAAAGACTCTTCCCGGTTTTGAGCTTAACCAGTTAGCAAAGTTGAAGTTGCTATACGCTGACCCTCGTATGTTGTCAGGCTGGTTTAAAGCTACTTTAAAGAGGGAGTACCACACCACGTGGGTCAACTTCAAACCTCAACAACCAACAAGGTATATCAGAAGATCTGAAGTTGATGCCATTACTGGGAAGCCAAAAGTAGTACTGAAGTGGAGTCCTCCACGAACGATGTCAAGAGTCCCTCTACGGGAAATGCCACAGGACTTCACTCCACACTTCAAGTGGTGGTACTATGATTAGAGAATAGGTGAGGCGGTCATAGTGCTGAACAGATTTGGAAATATGGAAACTATCAGGGTATTTGACACCATGTGGCTCACTAACTTGTCTGCTGATGATGTTTACACCTTATACAAGTGGCCACTGTTCTATGACGCGCAAGATATTGTACAAGCCCTCCAATTCCAAAACGTGATCAGACTCTGCTTTGCATTTTAAATACATGCAGGAGTTACAAGAGAGGAGAAGTACAAGAAATATGAGGAGCTTATGAAGAATGTAAGACAATAGATAAATCTAGGTCCAAGGGGGAGTTTGTAGATACATGTGTACCTAGTTTCTGAACTTAATATAATATATCTTTATTGTCTTATACATATGTAATTTAGTGGGTACTTAATGAAATACAATGTGTGGTTGTGCTTATAATGTTTATTATTTCATTAATTAGTAGTTTAACGCTTATTGAACTGACTATATAGGTTT
>BJCM01208262.1:0-25410 GCA_018326385.1 Flaveria bidentis
GTTGTGTGTCTAGTCAATTGTATCCAGCCTGGCTTTCATAGTATGGCCGGGTTGTAGGATGTAGTATAAGTATTCTCGTGTTCTTGTAACTTAAGAAATATACCTTGTAACGCTTGTAATAGAACCTAAGAAAGCAATATACTGCAATCTTGAAAACCCATTTCCTTGTGTTGTGTTCTTTTGGTTCTGTCTCATTAATTACTTGTGTTCTTAGTATCATCCTTGTGTGGTTAATCCAGTTCACTGTTTGTTTAAGTTTGAGTCACTCTCCTCATTGTGTTGTTGTGTTGTAATTTGCAAGCCTTCAACGGTCCTGCACAGCTGGTGGTGGGGGCTGTCGGTGGTGGTGGCCGTCGGTGGGGGGCTGCCGGCTGTGGTGGCCGCCGGTGGTGGTACCGCTGGTGGTTATATATATGTGTGTATATGTATAGTATATATATGGTGGTTATATATATGTGTGTATAAGTCTTATGTTAGGATACTTATGTTCCTAACATGCTATATATGTTAAATTTCTATTATATAGCATGTCCAATTTTGTGCGTGTTTGGTGATTTATGATGAAAATGGCTAATTTTGGCTCAAAGTCGGTATTTTTTCTTAAATGATAAATGATGTTTTAATTAATCAAAATGACCAAACCTTTGCTTTAAAAGGGTTGGAACGTCTTCATTAATGATGTATCAATGTTTAAAAGCTGATAATTTGATAAAAGCTCAACTTTACGATAGCATGACAAATGATTAGTTGATTATTTTTAAACAAATATATGAATTTTACGGTTAAATCCATAAATATATGTGTATTTAGGACTTCGTAGATGTCTACCCATGAATATAAATTATTTGGTTCAGAGCTTATCAAATTACTGATTTTTTAGTTATCATTTTTGAAAATATTGGGCCGAATAAACACCATAAAACTAAATTTATTTTTAATAACAAAACCACACCAAACCAACTACATTAATCCTTTATTTATACTAAATTATACTAATTCTAACCCTACTCTAACTCGATAAAAAAATAAACAAATTTAAAAACTCGATCAATCCTATTCTAATTCAAATTCAACCAAACAATTAATAATAATTATTATCATTTTCTAATTTTTGACACAATTTAAACACAAATTCTCACATTTCGAACTGTCACAACCATCAACTTAATAGTTTACCCATTCTAACCCTTTTTATAATCAAAATTAACTTCTTTAGTTCCAAAATCTTTGAATTATGCATCTGATTGTTAGAAGTTAAACTAACTAGTTTTATACTCGTCTGTTGGTCGGGTAAATTAATGTGATAACGTGAAAGTTAACTTGACTCCGTTGTATAAATTTTTAAAGCTATTGAAGCAAAAAATAAGACCCAATTTAATATTCCCTTTCATATATAATTTAAACTTTAAAAATAACATTTGTAAAGGTTAAACCTTTAACCCTAAACATACATGTATAATCATAAAGTCATACCTGAGTTCATTCACTAAACAATAGTCATAACTGAATTATCCATGTATAACGCGGGTTACCAAAACAAAACATGAAAATACACTTTTAAATTCTTGACGGCTTGGGTTAATACAAAATTTCATCTTATGCAAACATAAGTTTTAATATAACCAAATTTCATTCTTACCTGCTGTAACTTAACCTTTAAGGCATTAATTTACTATAATTCAACTCATTTGAGAGGATTTCCTTACCACCTGCAAGTTATAGTAATATAATAATTAGGGGTCGCTGAACAATTATTACCAATGCTACAATTCAATTCATGAATACACTAATTATTTATTAAAATTTTGAAAATTAGAAAATATATGGTTTAAAGTCAACTCAAGCTAACTCGTTTCACCAACAGTACCAAAACCGATATGTTTTGACCCATTACTCATCCCGCCTATTATAAATTAGCATACCAGTTATAGAAACGGTAAATGGTATTATTATGAAATGGTAAACAATGAAAGCGCACAATTACCATGATCTCCAGTTGCAAGATAACTCCCTAGTTTTATAAAATTCTATTGCTGAATGAAGTCGAATACAATGAAAGCATTCATAAATGTAGTCAAACTAGTTAAAAAGACCCGCGCGTGGCGGCGGCAACGTCACATGAATAAAAGTGACGTCGATTCGTTAATTGTTTGATTAAGATAGGTACGTTAAATCTGGAGAATTACGTAAATATGTGGATATGATTCTTTTTGAATAATTTGAACCATCAAAACTTAGAATCATACCAAAATGGTAAATTATATTTTAAAATATTTTTTTTATAATGTTGAAATCTTTTGTTACAATATTATTAAATTTATGATGATATTTAAATCATTTAAATAATACTATTAATCAAAATATATAAAAGAAACTAAAATAATATTGCTTAAAATAGATAGGTGGACTTTGTTTTGTAAATAATGTTGTGATCAAACTAAATACCTATAAAGATTTTTTACATGAAGTTGTGAATTGTATACAATATATAATGGATTAAACTGTAAACTATTAAATAAAGGTAGGCGAAAATGTAAATTATTAAGTACAGGACGGAAAAATTGTATAGAAAACTATAGTTCTTGTAAAAGTTATTATCAAATAGTTGAGTTATCTTTAAGACAAACGTGAGACTACCAACTTTCCTTGAACGAAGAATAACATTTTGACAAGAACCATGCTATAATGAAATATTTGTTTGTAGCAATATATAAAATTACTTACAAGCAAGTGATTTAACTTGAACTTTGCATACCAAAATTCTCTAGTCTTCACCATATTGTTGTAATCAAGATGAAAAGATGAATAATAGCTTTGATTAGTGGATTGTTGCATAATTAAGCAATCAGCAATCGGTCGTAAACTCGATAAACATCGGTGATCAAGAAGCTAGTTTATGAAACAAATAGTTGCCAATGTGGAGGATCATCTATTTATCTCATCACGAATAGCCATGGAATCGGCCAAGAAGAGAGGAATCGATACCACCAAATCAACAACAATTGTTAGAAGAGAAGATGGTGATGATTGTTGCTTTCCGCTTTGACAATCAAGAAGGAACAACGGGTAGATACCAGAGGCGTTGAGCATTGGTGTGGGCTGGAAGTCCCAACCATGAAGCCATTCATCGATCGAGGTATGCAAAGACCCGACCATAAACCAAATCTATCGCTTTTCGTTCCCACCGTCCGTTCTCGATCACTCCGATCGCTTTACACAGTGAAGAAATTGAGGTATATGAATTTGGTCTACTCTCTGCACTTTATAGCTTTCAATTGAAATGAGAGAGCGGATCTTTGTGTATGCGTGGAGTCGCAACCACCAGAAGTTGGGGTGAGGAAAACTTGTTAGATCCGGGAAACTTGAAAACCGCTACACTAAAGGTGCAACCACAGACTTTAGAGGGCCGAGATTTCATTTTAGTTATTTAAGACGGTCGAAATTAAATCTAATGACGGTTACACTCACCGGGAATAATATATTATATAACTGCTCAATCGTAGGTAATCAATCGAGTTGTGTAAAGGAAGTTGCGTACTAAGTTTAATGGATTATGTCGTTCCAGTTCATTGTTGCCTTGTGAGTTATTATTAGAAAATCAACCCTTATTAAGGAGATATTACATGCTAAGTTTTCTTAGAATGTCAATTTTCTGTACTAATCAGAAGGTCTAGATTAGTAGATTTATAGCCTATCGTTGTATTGGACCAAAAGGTACCATTTTATGTTCTAGCTAGAAGCAATTTACTACTTAAGATGCTAATTGAGGGTTTATGTGCTTCAAAATCATATTGAATGCATAAGGGCTATATTGGAATAATCTGCTTTATGAGTATTCGTTTTTTAAACTAGTCGTCAAATAAGATGAAATGAAATTAAAGTAAAAGTAAATAAGTGAAGATATGCTCATGTTGATTATTACTTTGTATGCACTTGTACATTGCACAACATACTTTCACAACATGAATTGAAGTTTCATTTTTCATAAACTATTAAAAGTTCTAAGACTTCAAGTTTATGTTATTTCTCCTCGTGTATGTATATTCGAACTATAACAACATTATGTCATATCTAACGGTATTCTTCCTCATATATAATACAGTTCTAAGAGTTCAAACTATAACACACACATATTATGAATAACGGCATTCTCCCTCAAGTATATTTAATTAGAAACATACATTATGTCAAAATTAATGGTAAAATAAGCCCACTCGATCTGTCAACCACATTGCTCTTATACATAACTACAATGTTACAAACATACATAATGTATACCCTAGCTTCTTAGGACTGCAATTTTCACCAACAAAAACTCTTACATAACTTTATTCAGGACAAAAAAATATTAACATAAATTCGGGCCACAGCCCTAAAACAAAAAAGAAAATCCTAAAAGAAAAAAAAACCAGTACATAGTTCCCCCATTTAAACGGGAAACAACTAGTAGTGGGAAAAAGATTAAAAAGCTGACTTCAGTGTTCCAAATGTAAATTACCAAAACACTTGATTTGACGCATACACGTCTCTTTCTCTCTCTCTCTCTCTATCATCATTCCACCGCCCAAACTCACCGAGTCAACTCACTCCTCCACTCGACTCACTTCACGACTCACCAACGCCAGGCTGCCAAGCCGATGTTGCAATCAATGGCCTCGTGTGCCACCCTAACATCAAGCACCCATCGTTTTCTTCCACTCTGTACCCATCGCCACCGGCGAAAAGAGCCAATAACATGCTGGCTTGTTTGAATGCGTTCGAGCCGAGGTGAACCGGGTCGAACCCGGCTGAGTTAAGCCGAGTTCGCCACTGAGTCAGCGTCTCGTGGCGCTCAACTCGGTCGGGACCTTCACAAGCCACCACGTTACATATCTGCCGCCCTAAGTACACCTCCGACATCACCAAATCTTGACTGTTGGGCTGAGTCAACGCCGAGCTCTCTAACGAGTCAAACATGGTGGAATAATAATGTAACGCCTCGTTGAATCGGTCTAAGAAAACGGCGCCGTTGTGGTTCGACTCTTGCTCCACCACCGTCACTATCTTCGGCTTCATTGATTTGATGGAATTCAACACTTTTTCTATGGCGCCTTGGCGGCCAAGGAGGCGGTGAAGCTCGAAAACCGAGTTCACCGCAACCACTTCGACATCCGGGGGTCGGATGTCGAGCATCGCGACGTCGATATCGGCTAACGAATTAGCCACGAAGCCGCGAAACTCGAATTCGACCCCTACGGTGTCGGCTAGTTGGGCTAGTTTCCACCCGACTTGCTGTAAAGCGTCGGTGTTGTCGGGCTGCGGCGGTCCGATTCCGGTTAACCGGAACGCGGGCGGACCGCCGTTGCGCAATGCGAGCGCTTGCATAAGCGCTGGCCATTGCATCCCTTGGTTCAAGCTGAAATCGATCAAGTGGACGCGAGTGGCGCCAGCGAACGCTTCGAGTATCGCTTGATTCGCTGTAAAGTGAGCGAATTTGAGGTAGGGAGAGCTTTCGTAGAAGTGCAGCTGGAGACTCTCAAGAGGCTCTTGAGGGTAGATCTTGTAGATTCGCTGAGCGAGTGCTCCAGCGAAGTATGTGGCGACTTTCGCCATAGCGCCTGTCTGCGAGGACGCGAGAATTCCAACGTGATTAACCAACGCATCTGCGAGTTTCATATCATTCTGTTGAACCGCCTCCGCACACGCCATCAACGTGTGAACCAATCGGATCCCCGCCTCCTGTGAATCAACGAGAACCACCGGCCGCGGCGACTCCGGCGGCACATCAGCCACCTCCGATCCAGCTCCGGCGGGTTTCATCCGCTTAATCCCATTTCGACCCACCGGACACTCATCGCGGCCGTAAATCGCTCCACCGGCAATCGCACGCAAATCATACGGATCATCGTCAACTTCCGTGTTCTTACTGAAATCAATCATGTTTGTAGACGATTCACCGGGTATCCCGATGTCGAAATTGGTGGAGGATGAAAGATCAGAGGCACTGTTGTTGAGCTCCGATAGCATGCTCTGAACCCACCCCGAGAGATCAGAGGGGTTGTAATGAACAGTATCGGAAAGTTGTAAAACACCATCATCACCCATCACCATTTCAAGCTGTTCAAGCTTCTGAGCTACCTCCGCCATATCAGTCGATTTGACTTTGTAGCCCAAAGCCTCCAACAGCTCGTCCATCCCACCTGAATCCGGCAACGACTGATGCAAATCCTTAGCTTTCGTCATCGAAGACGAGGGTTTTGGTTCTTTTTTACGATCACGACCCCTCTTCATGGTTATAGAGATCAAATCTAAATGATTGATTTGGGTGTGTAGATGTAGATGTAGATGTAGAGGTAGACGTATGTATAGATGTATCAATTGGTTGAAGAAAGATGAGTGAAATCAAGAGGAGATTGGGTGTTTAAAAGTGTGAGTATGAGTAAGAGTTTTGAATGTTGCTTTGGGTTTGGAAAGCAAGAGGCAGGTGCTCGTGAGGGGTGGGGGCTCGAGCTTCAAGAGAGGAAGACAGGATGAACCAGAGAGAGAGAGAGAGAGAGAGAGAGAGAGAGAGAGAGAGAGAGAGAGAGAGAGAAGAGATAAGGAAGAGAAAATGGCCTGCAACACCCACACCGCTTCATAATAATATTATTATTACTGTTTCCCTTTCCTTTTTGGTAAACTCTATTATTACTCCAGTTTTGGGCAGTAAATCATTGTTTAACTCAACATCAATTCTTGTTGTACTAGGTGTAAAATTTTCTTTAGTTTTTTAATTGTAATTATTGTGTTGTGTTACTTGATGCCAAGAGAAGATACAAAATGTCCCTTTATTGTTATGTTTGTCATCTCTTCCAATGAATTAAAGATATTACCTTTTATAAAATAACATAGGGTCATCGTGCAATAGTATATTGAGATTTCGTCTTGTTATAAACTCATTCAGTGAGTTAGCAAAACACACACGAGAAGTGCAACACTTTTGGCACATGCCTTTTATAAGTAATCAATGATTTGGTTGTATCTCATGGTAATTAGGAATAATCAGTAAACCCAAACGTTTATCTACTAGAGAGTTGTTAAATTCTGTTGAAACTAAAGTGGGGGAATGATATGGAGAAGAAGGTGTTATTTTCTATCTACTTGGCCACGACCTGGTTTATTTGGAGGGCTCGAAACGAATTCATTTTCAAATCCAAGGCTTTAAGTGTCTCTGAAGTTGTCGAGCAGATCATTTATACAATCTTCTCATGACTAAAACATAGAGCCAAATGCAAAGAGTTGACATGACATGTTTGTACGGGTGACCCGTCTCTAGCGTCTTGCTAGAGCTCGGTTTGTTCTTAATAAAATTCTCGCCGTTTTTTTTTTAAAAAAAGAAAAAAGAAAAACCAAACGTTTAAAAGGTATGAAAATGAAGGTTAAAAAAGAGTTGAGGGAAAAAAGAGAAAGAGGAGGATTGGGTGGCATAAAAAAGATGCGTGGCTGCACCGTAATGCATATGTAGATGTAGATGTAGAGTGAGTGATGGTGATGCGATGCAGTGCATTGCACCTCCTCTACATGCACTTTCGAGCCCATAATAACCGTACACTATTTTATAAAGGGTTTAACGTGGTAGGCCTCATCTTTTTCTTTGCAAATGAGATATGTTTCCACTCTCTTTCTTTTCTTCATTCACGCGCCTCCTTCTCTCACTTACATCCACGCGCGGTTTCCCATAAGCAAATTTTCTTATGTTTACTCTATAACTATTAGTTATTAACGGTTAACTTTTATATGCCAACTAAATTCTTTTAATAGAAATATTTATTTTGCCGTCTAACTATGCCATTTCAAATCATGTTTAAATCTAAGTAATGAACTACCAACCCGGTGTTAATACCATTTAATCAGACTATAGATCCGTATATTAAAAGGATTAATGTATTAAATTTGTTTATAGTTTAGGTCTTGCAATGTAGTAACAAAATTACTTATCAAGTTGTCAACCGTAAGTAAAAATATAATTAACAAATATAAATCAACAAATATTATTTTTATAATTCAACTGGTTTTTAACAGTAATAACAAAATAAGGTTCAGGAAAAGAATGATACTTGTCGTGTAATATAATTACTTATTTGGACTAGATTTATTTGTATTTTATAAATAAATTGGAATTCACATTATATATTTATGAAAGATGATCATTAATGTATTTAAGTCACCAAAACCAAAGGAATCTGGTTATTAGTTATATCATACTTATTTGTATACTAGTATACTACATAATTTGAAAATCAAATAACAAGCATTACACAATATAATATCATATGTTACTAATATTTTATTATTTAGAAAACTGTAATGATAAGTGATGCATGTCATTACTAATTTAGATTATTGTAATATGTAAATACCAACATGGCAAAGAAAATTTATATATGTGTTTCTTTTTACTTTTTATTATGTTTTTATGTCGTTTTTCTAAATACCAAAGATGCCTTTTTGATAGTTTATTTTATCTCTCCATCGAAATAAGTAGTGTATGCATTTTAATTGTAAACGATGATTAACGTTTTTACGAGTTTATGTCGTAAAACCTAAATAATAACTATAAGTAGAGTTCGTGACATAGTCCATAATTGCTTTTCATGTTTTTCTTTTTCATGTCTTTAACATGACGATTTCTATTAATTCGACTGTATACAGATGAGCTCATAAGTCCCAATGATGATGACATGATGTATTCCCAAAGGTATCCATTAGCCTATAAATTGATTCATGGTATTCACTCAAAGTGAAAGTGGTGTCTATATGTATATATTTATTATTTTTCAGTTTCCAACTGGTTGGGAACGATGAAAACTATTATTATTAAAAACACGAAAGATTGATCAATACACTGAAGAACTTGAAAAATCACATGGTGAGAATTCAATTTCTATATACATAACTAAACTATAATTGTTTACTGTTCATCATACGTTATTGTAAAGAAGAGCATTGAGTTTTAGGTAGAATGAAACATTTTTCTTTGTGTGATCTTTATTGGTGATTGGATGAACGGACCCTGGTAAGCGTAGCCAATGGTTGGTTGTGAATAAATTCATATTGAAATGTTGATAAAACTAAGTGTCAAATTTTATATCCAGCATTTTATAAACAAATTATATCAAAAGTTATTTTAAAAAACAAAAAATACGTTTTTTAAAAGATAACAGCCTCACTAACAAGTAGCTAGAAGAGAAGAAGTATAACATTTGAAGAAAAAATACAAGCATAACAAAGAGAAAAGTTATAATTAATATTAAAAACGACACCAATTCTTCCGCTCAAGGAGCTGAATTCTAGAGTAATACTTCGTCCAAAGGAATCCAATGGATTTTACATCCTTTATGAGAGCCATGAACAAAGGTCTTTTGTTCCTAAAAACAGCCTCGTTCCTCATTTTTCATATCCACCACAAGTATTATTACTTCAAGGACACTCTTCTTCTTAGGAGGAAGATGCGATGATGCCAAAAGGCGAAACATGTATTGAATAGTAAAAGCAAAATTATGAGGCAATCAACTCTAAAAACCAATATAACTTCAAAGCATCATAGAGCAACATGGGTTGAACAAGTGTTCCTCACATTTCAAGACTTGTAAACAGAAAAGAAAAGACAACAATTTGACCTAATTTGAATACGCCTTTTAATAAAAGATTAGTTTATGAGGAGAGGACTGCAACATCCATAAATTTTATGGTATAATAACTATAACATTATGTCATGTAAATCAAGTTTAGTATTTCAATTCACAATCCTATTTGTGTTTTTAGTTGTGATTCTATGATTCTACGAATCTAGTTATAATTCTATTTGTGAATTTTTGATAACACGTGTGCAAATACTGGATCTTGTTATAAATAATAACTTGAAAATATTCTAGCATTTTCTAAAGTTTAAAACAATGTTAAATTACAATACAGTGAAACACATATAACTATAAATGAAAAACAAAAATTTCAAAGATATCGGTCCGTTAGGTAAGTCTAGCATTAACAAGTTTAAAAAGAAAAACCAGTAAACGAGTAACAAAGATTTATAATGGTTTTGATAAGTTTTACAACTACACATTCCTATACACCAAAGTGTTATTTTCACTAAAACCTCTCTTTAGTGGGGTAGGGATCACCTTTTCATCCCCTTACTAACATATCCTAACCCGCCCATTGCGTGAGGAGTTTCACTACGATCTTATATATCAAAACATAAATGCAACAACATGTTGCAGTGATATTATATGTCACGTTATAACGTATAAACTAACAATCGACCTGACTTGTCTTTGGACTAAATTTACATCGAACCATAACATAACTCGAATTTATAATGTTAAAAACATGTTATACCTGACTCGACTCGTTTCCAAACAAAATTATGTCGAAGCGTAATCAAACTCAAGTACAAAAAAACACGTATAGTTGCGCCATATGCAACATGATAAAGGATAGGTTATGATCATCCCGACTCGTTTAAGAACTAAATTTTCACTAAAATATAGAATGACTCGAATTTATACCGTCGAATAAAAACGCTTAATATCTAACTCCTTTCAGAACTAAATTTTTGCTAAAATGTAGAGTGATTTGAATTTATGTCTTTGAAAAAAAATGCTTAATATCTAACTCCACTCATTTTGAAACAAAATCTACGTCAAAACATAGATTATCTCAAACCGTATATTAAAATATACACGAAAACATTTGATATTTGACCCGACTCGTACTAATGCGTAAACCCAAAACTTTAAAAACCTAGGAGGATTAAAGTGACGTATATTGTCAACTCAACAATTTATCACTAACCAAACTTTAAATAGTCTTATCCTGTTTTTTTGTTTCTTAAACAGATCAAATATAAAAGCTAACAAGAGCTATGAAAGTACAAACATCAGAAAAAAAAAAACAATAGAGATGTAATATAATCAATATATTCTCCAAGATGATAAACTTTTGATCATGAACCCTTTCATTTATAGCCTTCCATCTTTGCCCGTAATTGTAATAAAGTTTACTAGTTTTAATAAATCCGTGTATTACACGAACTAATAAATAAAATATTAAATAAAATAAATATTATTATTTATAAAACGATATTTTAAAGTATACAATAAAAATTACGTATGAATAAAAATTATAAGTAATAAACAATGATATCAAATTTTTATCAAAGTTTGTATAAGAAAACCATTGATATGTACATGAGTTTAAAATTTTAAACCTAACGTGACAATTTAAAAAAGTAAATTATTGAAGAATCTCGTCTCGAGCAATTAATGATAAAAAACATAAAATACGATAGTATAAGTATTAAATTACATAAAAAATACTAAAAAAAGCCTCATAGAAAGAATGGTTCGTGATGTCTTTTGGTACTAATTATGGATAATGCAAAAATCAATTAAAAAAACCTTTTAAAATCACAATAAAAAATAGCTACCCCATATCTTAATAGACTTGATTAAAGGTTTTATTAAATAAAAAATAATATAATAAAATTATGTAAAAAGAAAACAAAGAAAAAAACGTTATCTAATAAATTAAAAAAACACTTATAAAATAAAATAACATTATTTCTAACGAAATAAGAACACGTTTCAAAAATAAGTAAAAGTATCTTAAATTTTAAAAAATAATGATTTTTGCTGATGGTAATAATAAAAAAAGAAAAAAGAAAAGAGATGGTAATAAAATAAAAGACAATTGAAAATATTGATGTCTAATTTAAATACATTTTTAATAGTATTTTATTTTAACTTCCAAAAGCAATTTTTTATTTTTACTAATAGTAGTTTCTATAGAAAAAAACATTTAAAACATTATAATTGGTATGTCTTTAAGTGGTTCTATACAATCTTAAAGTAAACATTATCTTAGAATTATGACTTATTTTATCTTTTAAAAAATAAAGATTTGATAAGAAAATAATTTTAAAAATTAACCAATAGAGTTTGCTACGAGTAAAAGTAAGAGATATATGTTTTTTTAATTTTAAATGAAAGGATTTTAATTATATCAATTTTGAATGGAATTATATTTGGAATCATAATGTGTATTTAAAATTTAAAAAAATTAATATAAAAATGGTAGATTGATTTTTGTTTGGTGGTAAAAATATTTATTGTTAAATGTCAAGATGACACGTGATATTAGATGAATCTAAAAAGTAATATGTGGCAATTTTAATTACCATTTTATTAAAGTAGTAGGATTACTTAAATTCCTATTTCTAATTTCATAACATGATTTCTTCTTTAGTTCTTTTGTATATTAAAATTTATTAGTTTTGAAAATAAAAAGTAAAATAAACTTATTGGTTGTATTCGAATTCGATTCATATCAAATTTTGAATTCAACAATCAAATTCGAATCGAATCGAATTCGAACGTGGGTTTGAATTCGAATACGAATTGAATCCTTCTTCGAAACCGAATCCTTCGAATCTAGTTCTAGGTCAAACTTGAAACCAGTTTAAAAACATCAAAGTTGAAAATAATTCAATTCAATTAATTTATGAATTCACAATTAAATTAGTTAAACACTCCTAATTTCAAACACATTATAATCTGAGAGTTTTTGTTTTTCTAAAAATCAATTAAAAAAGAGAAGGATTAGGAAGGGGGTTGACCAGGGTAAGTATATAACACGCGCCTCAATGCTGAGTCAGGTTGCAAATATTTTACAATATTGAGCAAAAATATAGGATATGAATAACTGGGTAGAGATGTAGTGCCCACATGAACAGCACGAGGGCAGTCAACTTGCCTTTGACTCGCCAGCATCGCGCGTGCCTTGTTGCGCGAGATAAGGTGGCGATCAAACTGAGGGATTACAAACACACGCGCTAGAATAGCGATTATGGGTGGTGATTGGACATTTTATCCAATGGGACCCATGTGATGGGATCAAAGGATTCAGACGTCAACGTCGCTTTGGGACCATCATGTCGGGGCCCACCACCTAATAATGAAGTCTGGTGAACTCCACGCGCCGTTAGTGTTTTAACGGAGCTCTTAACGGCTTCTGTTTCTCCCATCCCCTTCTAAATATGTCATTGTTTTATTTGTTTAGTAGTATTTTAGATTAGATGTTTGGTTAAGAGCAACAGTTGCAACTTTTAAATAATTTGATGATTGTTAATATTTTAATCGAAAAGGATGTTACAGTTTATACGAATTTAAAACACTTCAAAATTTATTTATTCGTGTTATTTATATGTAAACATTACATACTTTTTATTCTCCATTATATACGATATAATGGTCTTTATTGAATAAGTATGTGATTATTCAAAAAGAGAAAAGTAGAACACTAGAACATTAAGTGTTTGAGAGTAATACTAAAGTCAATGGTGAAGTCAATTGGTAAAGTTCAAGCTTGTCACCGAGAATAAACGTGATATAGATAGCATCATTAATCCTTGGTATTAAAGTTGGAAATTGAAAGTTGTAGTTTACACTGATGTTTAACAAAATGTTACAATTAAGGATTTCTTTTGTTATTGTTATGATGGTATTCAATTTGTTAGACATGTCTATATAAGTGGTGACGCTGGAGTTGTAGAAAAATTGAGAGAGAGTATATACTTTCAACAACAAAAAACCAAGGTTTTGTGCTTTTACGGATGATCGATCATCAAAACCTAACATACAGACCATCTTTAGTTCACATGAGAACAAGGGCTATCGAGATGATTGACGTGTAATTTCGAATATAAATCGTTATGATAAATATTTATTTTCACCAACATTTTGGTATAATTATTTCAAACCGACAACAATAAAACCAACTACTGTATAAGTATAACATAGAACGACAACAATAAAAGGCTAAATAAAACTTAAAGCATTTGGCGTGATCAGTGTGACTGAATACTATTACACAATTTATATAAACATAAAATAACTTATCAAATTGGATATTTTAAGTAGAGAAGATTATTATATACAAAATAGATGAATAAAATGTTTTGATATAGAAACACGTATCACCCCCTCCCTCCCTCATAGCCTGCCACCTAATAATTGAGTAACTGCACATTAATGTGCTGATACACCTGATTTTATTCTTTTTCATCTGCTTCACCCTTTGATTGCGATATAATTAATTCTATAAAAGGAATAACATATAACTAATTCAGTAATTGTTATATATCAAGTTTTTTATAATTCATAAAAGATAAGGATATGACCAAAGGTTAAGAAACATAAACATAAGAAAAAAACTGATATTATTTTTGTAAATTATTCTTCGATTATCATACCTCGAATGCAGCAAAGCGTTGTGACCACTACATATGACCGCTACATATACGTAATCAAGGATTCCTCCGAGAAAACTATTTCCGGACAAGGGGGCTGAAACCATATGTACTTGAAAAATTTATTCGTGTGACATGTCATTTATCCATCCGTGGTTGTGAGTCGAAAAGAACACACAACCTAGTAGAAAACACGAAGGTTTGGGAAGTCAACTCATGAATATGTTTAGATATAATAAGGACTTGAGTATTTTGATGTTTAAAAAATTCAAAATACCTTACGTGCATTTAACATTATAAAAGTTAAAAGTCAAAATTTTTAGATTGCCTCAAAGGATAGGGTCAACGGTCATTGTACTTCGTATTTAAATTCACGTGGTTTGGGTATAGCGACTTTTCAGGTGAAATTATGCAATAAAAACAAGCTGATAAAGAAAAAAAAAAGTTAGACCATGTAATATACCTTAGTGATTATAATAAAAATATTAGTCAAGTGGTTTGTTACACTCACTAAATATATATAATGAGTTAGCAAGTGTGGATGGGTGACTAAATTTCTTAATTATTAATTATAAAGAGTTTCGACCGGAGAATAAATAAATGTTTTAAAGGTGGTAAAGAGTAACATTTGTAAGTGTGGTCACGCTAAAAAGGGCCATGCCTCTCTTACATGAGGTTGGTGTTCCACGTTTGTGAGCCGCCTACACGGCACTCACGCCTACCACTCACAGTGGTATAACACATGATCTTATGGAGCAATGGTTAAAATATTTGTTGGAGAGAGATCGATAATAAGGAGGACACTGTAGTTAAATTTTAATTCACGTGTGATATTGTGGCTCATAGTTTGTCTCATATCAAAGTGTTCTTATATCCATTGTTAAGAATTACCTATGAGATTCAAAACTCAGAAGTATATTTCCTTACTGTGTAGTTTATTAGCCAAGGTATTGTAAATAAAAAACAAGTAAACATCATACAAGTACACACTAACACAAGAGAATTAAAATAAAAGTATAATGTTTACGGGTATGGGTCAAATAAATAAGTATGCATGTATTGAATGAACAAGCCGATTATCGCATACTATTACATTTATGAAAATTGTTAAAATTAATCTTATAGTTGGTCGCAACACTAAATCTGTGTTGTCAATATTAAGCTTTACGCATCGGTTTCGAGCTCATTTCCATCTCTTCTCGGGGCTCGATTGTTTCAAGCACTCAATTCCATTTATTTATATAATTACTATTATAATTATGATTAGTATTGTAACTGTTGTTATGTTTATTTCCTTTTTATAATTACAAATATATATCTACTATAATAATGGTCGTGTAATTAAAACTTGGATGAGTTAGGATTGTAATTATTTTAAAAGACAGAAATACTAATATAAATTATAGTTTAATATTTTAATCAGTTTTAACTTTTTAAGTTGGGTGGTGTGGCGGCTTGAGTTAGTGTTCCTTTTTCTACAAATTTAAGTCTACCCAATTGGATTAATGAAAAACTTGAAATTAAAGCCCGCGCGTTGCCACGAGTTTCTTTTGGGTTTGTTTTTTTAAATAATTTTGATTTGCGCATTGTAAAAATATTATATCAAATAAAGAAAGAGTAAGGGTCTTAAATAAAATCCTTTATAAAAAAACAAGTACAAAAACCAGTTTAACTGATTTTTAGGATATACGTTATATATTCTCTACTCTTATATTTTTATAAAAATTTCTCAAATACTTGTTGTTACTTGTTAGTTGATAATAATACTAAACCTCTAAAAGCATCCAAATTTATATAATGTTAATTTTATATTATCTATTTTCTGTTTTTTACGTATACTTTGTTCAACATCATTTAGCTTCTAAAACATGTAACGATAAACTAAAATATATTTACAAATTTTGGTCGATTTTGTCTTTATAAATGTCTTGTAATTAACAAGCGGTTGAACTCTTATTATAATATATCCTCCTTGTTAACTTTTTTGTTGTTAGGATTAGGAAGTGGTGGGATCGATAAACTTTTTTGAACTTTTGCTCATCAACGAACTTTATCTTTTAAAATTATGTTTTATTTTTCCTTTTTAAAGCAAGATACTTGTCTGGGAAAACAAAACGAGATACCCATAAATGTACACTTTCGATATTAAATTAGGATATTTTGTACTTTTGACGTTAGATCTCATTATTTTAATTACAAATTATCGATGGGTGAAACTTTGAACACAAAAGAGCGTAAAGTTATGAATAAAACTACTTTCTAAAATTATGGATCATATTTCTATTTTACATTTTGTATGGTAAAGTTGTACATGATGTAAAATTGTGCTTGAAAATTTGACATATCCTTTAACTTCATAAGAATACTCAATAAAATGTAACATCTTAAATTTTTAATGCAATACTTAGAGTTTTATTAATTATAATAATAGTGCCAAAAAGTTAAAGACAACCATATAAGGACTCATTTCACGTTAAAATTTCTTAAAGCACTTCGCCTTTATGTTAAAATTGATTCATTTTGACTCCTTACAGTGGTTTCAATGGCCTAAGCACATGTATAATAATAGCATTAAATCCCTTCCTTTTTGTCGTCTAAAAGTGAGGTTTCAAAAGGGCTAATAAATGAATATGCTTTTGTGTATTTATAGACTTATAGTGACATGTGGATATGGACGTATGGTTGTCTTGTACTATAGGCCATGGGTTCCTCTTATCTTGGGCTGGGATGTATAAGACATGGGCTTTATTTAGATATGGGTTACTTTTGTGGGCTACCTCTATTCATGTACATAGGAAAGAAATTCGTATAGTGTTAGATAATACTTTTTAATTAAATAATACCTTTTATATCCTTCTCATTAGTTTTTTTTTCTCTTTTTTATTTACAATCACTTTAAAAAATATTAAAAGGTTTATAAGGATTGAACGGTGATTCATTAAATATACCAATCAACAATAATATTTTCTTTTTCATTCACTCACAACTACTCAAAACCATTTCATATAATATACCAAACACACTCACATATATTTAGGGACTCCAGAGGGGCCCAAATATTAGAAAAAAATGTTTGGTTATTGGTCAAACCTGTTCAATTATTAACCAATTTGGTAGAGTATCAAAACCGTTGAATTTAGTTACTAGTTGGTTAACTGGGTTTCAATTGAATAAAAATTAATTTTTATACCATTTAAAAATAATCAGTTTCTAACCTATTAGAAACCAGTTTGTGTTGGATTGGTTAATTGACGATTTGATTATTGGTTGGGTTTTCAGGTTAGTTAGGTTAACTGTTTTGTTTTTGCCCACCTCAAGCGAGAATAGATTAAGCATTTACTATGTACTTAAATACAGTCCATTTGTTGAATTGATATGTGTAAGAACTTGTGACATGATTTTAGATGTAGGTTATCCTCTAAAATTTCAGTGTATTGTTTGAAGACATTAAATCAAAAATACTTTTGTAGTTGGTGTGAAAAGAGAAAAATATCACTAGTATGACAAATGGAAATGTTCTATACAAATAAAACCTAATATGATAATAAATAAATAAATATTATACATATAACAAACTCTAAGTAGAAAAATTGATAGGCGCTAGTCGGGAATGTGGTACTAACGAACATTTTATCAGGTTGGAATGTTTATATACAATTTGCAATTTTATTTATAAATACGCACGATTTTATATATAATATTGATTCAAATCTATAGTTGTATACATATAGCACATATTTGGCTGTATTTTCCAAGTTTTAGCCAGAATTTTCATGTTTTGGCCGGATTTTTTTTAAGTTCGTCAAAAAGTCATCGGAATCTAACCCGAATAACAAATTTTTGGCCAATTAAGACCGCCTAGGGTCCGCCTATGTCCGATTTTGACCACCATTGACCGCCTAGCGTTTAATTGATCAATTAGCAACAAAAAAAATACTTGGTGAGGGGCTGATTCCGATTAGTTGTCGATAAATCGGCCCTAATATCGATTTTTACAACACTGATTCTAACTAATATATATTCTACTTAATATTGTGTCATTTTCTTGTCCCTGTAGTTTATGTCTCGATATCTAAGTTATATACTTAACACTCTTAACTTCTACTTCATTGCCAACACGTTACACCCTAATCCTATTTAGGAATATACTCAAAAACATAGTTTAATATAAACTTGTATATCATAGTAGTAAAGTTTGTGCAATAGATTTCAATGCTTGCTTAAGTTATACCTTCTTAAAGTGCAAATATGATAACAATATTAGCATTACACAAAGTATTATTTTAATTTATAGATGGTATATATTAGACGGCAACCGGCCTCTTAATTATCACAATATGACAATATCCTTGGTCTTGACACCACACACCACCAAATGTTCCTCCTTTGTTTTTGTAGAGTAAAATTACAAATAATAATCCCCCAAATTAATAACTTTAACAATGCTTTAACAATGAAATTGCCGCCCATGCATCATAGCCTCTTCAAAGTCAAAACTCAAGATTCATTCATTCATGGTATTGTCAGTCACCTGTTCTATGAAGATGCAGTTCTTCATCATCGTTATGTTGTTTCTTGTGACCCACGCAACCGCGGTTTCGTTCAATTTCACGAGCTTTCAACCGAGCACTCAGATGATCCACTACCAAGGTGATGCTTATGCATCAAGCGGGATTCAAGTGACGAAGAACCAGCGTGACAGATCCCTCAAGAACAGCGTCGGGCGGGCTTTGTACTCGGAGCCTGTGCAAATTTGGGACAAAAAGACCCGAAAGCTAACAGATTTCATGACCCATTTTTCATTCTCAATCAATGCACTTAATGCTACTAACTATGGTGATGGATTATCTTTCTTTCTTATGCCGTTTGAACCCGAGATTCCAACCGGTTCGTTTGGTGGTTTTCTTGGTCTATTCGATCCAGCTTCAGCTTTCAATTCCTCGAACAATACTGTCGTTGCTGTCGAGTTCGATTCGTTTAAGAATGAATGGGATCCTAGTGACAACCATGTCGGGATTAACGTTAACTCGATTATATCAGTGGCTAATATATCGTGGTATACGAGCATTAAGAATGGACAAATAGCGAAAGCATGGGTGAGTTATGATTCTAGTACGTATAACCTAAGTGTCTTTCTATCGTACAACATATATACATATTATTCTGGGAACTCCAGCTTGTGGTACATTGTTGATCTTCGGGAAGTTCTACCCGAATGGGTTCGAATCGGGTTTTCGGCTGCAACTGGGGACTGGATCGAAACGCACACGATATACTCATGGTCGTTTGTTTCGAACCTTGGGGAGACTAAAGCTCAGGTGAAAAAGAACACATGGTTGACTACATGTTTAGCCACGGGTTCAGGTGCTTTGAGCCTCATGGTTGGGTTCTTATGGTTCTTTTTTTGGAGGAAACGATCTCTTTTCGGTAAAAGATCAGAAGACATGGCGATCGACTTTGGAAGCAACATCGGGCCGAAGCGATACTCCTTTCACGAACTTAGTAAAGCAACCGATGGGTTCTCAGAGGACCGAAAGCTCGGTGAAGGTGGTTTCGGGGGCGTTTACAAGGGGATATTGAGTGGTGTGAACTCACCAGTTGCGGTCAAGCGGGTGGCGAGTGGATCAAAACAAGGGAAGAAAGAGTATGTATCGGAAGTAATGATCATCAGTAGATTAAGGCACAGAAACTTGGTGCAACTGATAGGGTGGTGTCATGAACAAGGCGAGTTCCTTCTTGTATACGAGTTCATGCCAAACGGAAGCCTCGACTCGCATTTGTTCTTCTCAAAATCGACATTAAGTTCATCGGTTAGATACAAAATAGCTATGGGAATTGCTTCAGCATTGCTTTACCTTCATGAAGAATGGGAACAATGTGTTGTGCATAGAGATATCAAGTCAAGTAATATAATGCTAGATTCAAATTACAATGCTAAGTTAGGTGATTTTGGACTCGCGCGGTTGGTGGACCATGATCTAGGGTCTCAGACCACAGTTCTAGCCGGAACCATGGGTTATTTGGCTCCAGAATGCATGATGACAGGCAAAGCAAGTAGAGAGTCAGATGTGTATAGCTTCGGGGTTGTTGCATTAGAAATTACGTGTGGGCGAAAGCCGATTGACGCAAAGGCCGAACCAGGTAAACAAAGGTTGGTAGAATGGGTTTGGAGTCTTTATGGTGAAGGAAAGCTATTGGAAGCCGTAGACGAGAGGTTAAATGGTGATTTTAATGAACGAGAAATGGAGCGTTTGATGATAGTTGGTTTGTGGTGTTGTAACCCGGACAGTAGCGAGAGGCCGACGATAAAACAAGCCATAAGTGTTCTAAATTTTGAAAGTCCACTCCCTCGGCTCCCAGCTAAACACCCAGTGCCCATCTACTTTGCACCACCAATGGCTATGTGTAGGTTCACATATACGTCATCAGTACTCGATGATAGTCGTTTGTCTGGGATGAACAGTCCTGCGACTCGGAGTAGTGGTGGGTCATATTCATCGGCAGGGTCTTCGAGAGCACTCTTGGAAATGCAAAAGGATGGCATGTAGGATGTATGCATTGTTGACATGTAAATCTCAAATCAAGATTCATGTATGTTAAAATTTGATAGCATCAATTATATATTAGAACAAACTTAAACATAATTCAATGTACCCTTTATCGACTACAAACTGAGCTGTGATATAGTGATAACGATTAGATCATACAAACTCTCACGTAGTTATATGCCTACATTCATCATAGTTAAGTTTAGCCCTTCAGATAATGTCATCTCCCTCAATCTTAGCTATTGTAAACATTTTCAAGACAAAGCTTTGTTATCTAGCAACATATAACCATCATAATATGAAAATCTTCCATATTCATCAATCTAGACATAACAATTGAAGTCTTGCCAACATGAAACAACATCAACAAACTGTAGATAACTCAAAAGTAGCCAGAATTATAATATTCTTTTGTATAAAATAGTGTCACCTTATTTAAATTCAAGAGTTTCACAAGAGTTTCAACAGATGATTGTAAATGAGCAACGAGTATCATGTACTTGAGAGCAGAAAATGAAAACTTGCAACAGAGAATAAACTTAAAAATATTAAAGTAACAGGTGATAGATCAAGACTAGTCAAAGAACACTTGTAACAAATATAAATCATATTACAATTATATAGACAATAGTTAACAACAGTAACCTAGTAACTATGTTAACATGCCAGACGTAGACGAACGAATTTAAATTTAAAAAAATGTATCGTAGTATGACTTTCGTGGCAAATACATTTGACATTTTATCAATAGATTGCAAATAAATCAATTCAATACTATGAACCCCTGATTAGAGGCAGGATTGTAACACACTGAAACACATAACAGGTTATTGTATATCAAACAAGTCATTCAATCAATAACATTATTTGATAACTTAATGATGACAAAACGTGCATACGAAACATATTCTCTGATTGGTCAAGTAATCAAACAATGAACGGTTAAGTAAGAACACTCTTACAATGCTTACTTCGAAGATGTTCACTAAACGAGTACCAATAACTCTTTTGCAGCAGGATGTGTTGAATCATACCTCCAATGAGTATCTCAACAGATGCATTAGTCTTTGTTTAGTAAAGCCAACCTTCACAGAAAATAAGTGTTGCTAATCACATTAGAATTTTAAACCAGATAACAAACAAATTGCTAAGAAATATCTCAATAAAGCTTTATAGCAAGAACAGAGTGAAATCAAAATATTTCAAAGGTTTGGAACAAAGAGCAATAAACAACAACCTCTAAAACTAGTTTTATACCCGTCCGGTGGCCGGGTATCGTATCGTGACAATATTATCATGTTGGTGCTTTTACACAATTAGCTTTATGTTTGATAAAAAATCTCTGTGACAAATGTGAAAAAAATAATACCTACTTTTAAAATTAATAATTACAATGAAATGGTATTTGTTGTATTATTATTACGTATACTAAGTCATTTGTTGTATTATTATTTGTTGTATTTTTTAAAATTAAAAAATCTCTGTGACAAAGTTGTACTTGATCGTAAGCAAAATTTATATGTATACTAAGTCATTTCGTAACACACGCAATTAAGTGTGTATTGGATAGTTATGGCATACTTAGGCATGTATGATGTTAGAGGGTTTTATTTGTATGTAGAACACTCATGTTGAGCTAAGTTATGGTTTTCTTTGTTCTACAAGATAACTTCACATGTGTTTGTTCATTGATACAGGGAGGTGTGATTACTTGATGGCCATCTCATTCTGTTCGGTCATGGTTTGTTGTTTTTATTAGTTATTACAAAAGTCTCTTTGTTGACCTCGCTGTAAGTCTTCTAACCTTTGAACCTCGTGCTTTTCAATTGTCGCCACATACATGTACATGAACCATGCGCCCATATATGGGCATGAACCATACGCCCATATATGGGCAGCTGTGTATAAGCAATTTTTAAACATAGTGGTCACCATGGGACAAGATGGTAGTTAGCTAATGGTAAAAACGGTGTTTTAAGTTTTCTAACCTAAGAAAAATATTTGTTTAACTAACCAAGCATGGTGCCTTGTAAATATATTGTTTTCATTTAAAACACTACTAATAATACACATACTAGTAATAATACACATATGTTTTAGTGTATATATTAATAAAAAGTTATCAAGCTTGTAAGTGAAAACATTTTGAAATACAAAAAAGCTTACAACATTTTAACACAATGATCACCAAAAATCCTACATATCTATTATCCTACTGGTTAGTGAAGTTAAGTTTAGTCTGCATTATAATTAGTAATATTCGTTTATTTTTGAATTAGAGTTTTTTTTAATATATTGTTACGTAAATAATACATGAAAACACATTATCTCGTCATTTAGCTTTCGGTAAAGATGTGATATACATGACTGAAATAATCTCAACACTTGTTACCATCTTTATTATTGCATACTGCTTGAATGACAGCAACTATTTTTTACTTTAACTGGTCCATAACAATAAAATACAGTTCAAACATTAGAAAAAAACATGAGATAAAAATTAAATCTTTTCAGTTTCTTTAATAAATAAAGGGCTTCTAAATAACAGTACCACCACCTTGCTTTTGTTACTCGCACATTGTCACACCCTGACCGACGGCGGAATCATCGGGGCGGACGAATGTGAAACGATTGTTTATAACACATAAAACTAATTAAGTTGAAATAATACTAAATATCATTATTCATTAAACATTACAAGACAAATAAGTTCGTACAATACAAAAGCTTCAAACAAAGAAATAACATATTTAGTTAAACTAGGTCTAAGTCTTATATGAGCACGAAGAGAAACCTCAAGTATTAAACCTGAAACATGTTAAAAACAAAGGGTTAATAATAATGTTGGTGAGATTTCCATAATTTTCAATACATATATATATAAAAGATAACAATTCATGTCATAGATTAGTGAACAAACTAACTAAGGATGTAAGACAAAATGCATAATCAAACCTTGACAGTTTTACAAGTCTCAAACGTTTACAAGTATATACAATTAGCTAAGTATACTTGGATCAACCAAGCAGGCTTGTCAAGCCTATAGATCTATGACGTTGCCATGCTAGCAATAGTTAATAATTGTACATATAATCGACATTACATGGTAGCTACAAAAATCAACTAACCATAACATACAAATGAATTGCCATAGGTTTACAAAAATCAAACTTTTTACAAGTGCAACGATTATAAAGTAACATGTTTCACCTCAAAGTGTGAAAATATGAAAATGGTGTATAGAAATACTTACATGCAAAACTCACAAGTATAGTGGTGGTTGTAGAGTACATAAGAAAACTTGAATGTCAAGAGTCAAAGGTGATGTCCTAAATGATAAAAAGAACAATAACTTTAGGTTGGAATTCATTACAAGAAACTATGACGTTTAAAGAATGCTAAAACGAAAGGTAGATTGAAAAAGGATTATTGCAACAATTTTAGATTTTGGACAGAATGTTTGGTATGTGTTTGAACAAGTTTTAAAAATAGAAAACGGTTTCATAAAATTATAAAAATTTATGCTTGATTAGTTCAGATTCTTTCGGACAACTTTCATTCAGAAACAATTTTATGAAAAAATCTTTAAATAGGTCATACAAGTAGCACAAGACAGAAGGTGCTGAAATGCGCACTTATCTTGTGAAGGGTATTGTTGAGTCGTTTGATTGAGTCCGAAGACGTATAAACGTCGTTGAAAAGGTAATTCAAAGAACTTAACATTGGAGTTTGAGTTTACTCAAATTTATTTTGTTATGATCAAGTTATGGTCGGTTAAAGTAAGATTATATTCTGCCAGAATTCTAATAAGACACTTTTAAAATCATTAAAGCATGAAACGGGTTATAACATTTTATTATGTCAATATATGGTATATTAGTCTTCATATGAGTTATAAAAATATTCTAATACTTTGGTATAGCCATAATTTAGAACAATAATCTTGTGGAATAACCAAATGCGGCGGCATAGCCGTCCATATGCAAACGGGATTCTTTGTTTATGTTAGTGTGTTGTTAGCTTGATTTAGGAATGCTAGTGATTGTTATAAGGTTAGTGATTATTAAAATGTTAATGATAAAATGATGATGATTAAAATAAAAGAGATTTGGTAGAAGAAAGAACAATAGTAAGAACATAAAGTCATGAGAACAATTGGATATTAGGATGATTAAAATGTATAATATAAAAGCAATAAAAGATTACCTTAGTATTATGAATTCTTGAAATTTTTGTAAAATAAATTTTTTTAAATTGATCATAACCAATGGATGAAAGAAAGATATGATAGTAATATTTTTAAAGAATGAGCAAATAAAAAGTGAGGCCTAAACCTTGCTTTTATACTTGAGGTTAGGAGGAGGTTATGAATGATGATTTATAAGTTTTTTAAAAGGGGGTTATGATTTTGAAATAAATATAAGATTAAATAAAAAATAGATAAAAGAATAATTACAATTTATTTTCTTATAAAATCTTTATAACTTTTATAAAACTTGTAACTTTATAAGTTTATTAAATTTTATTTTATAACTTTATAAGTTTTAATAAGTCTTTTCCATTTAGTTATTTATCGTAAAATGATAAATAAAGATT